>JACCHW010000075.1:977500-985287 GCA_018907185.1 Platyscapa corneri
GGGGGGGGGGGGGGGGGGGGGGGGGGGGGGGGGGGGGGGGGGGGGGGGGGGGGGGGGGGGGGGGGGGGGGGGGGGGGGGGGGGGGGGGGGGGGGGGGGGGGGGGGGGGGGGGGGGGGGGGGGGGGGGGGGGGGGGGGGGGGGGGGGGGGGGGGGGGGGGGGGGGGGGGGGGGGGGGGGGGGGGGGGGGGGGGGGGGGGGGGGGGGGGGGGGGGGGGGGGGGGGGGGGGGGGGGGGGGGGGGGGGGGGGGGGGGGGGGGGGGGGGGGGGGGGGGGGGGGGGGGGGGGGGGGGGGGGGGGGGGGGGGGGGGGGGGGGGGGGGGGGGGGGGGGGGGGGGGGGGGGGGGGGGGGGGGGGGGGGGGGGGGGGGGGGGGGGGGGGGGGGGGGTGCACCTCACTTATTGTAACCCCCCCCCATCCAACACCCTCTAGTTCCCCCCCTAACCGCCCCCCCCACCACCCACCCCAACCAAACAAAACCAAAAACAACACCAACCAAAAAATCACGACACCAAACAACAAAACACAAACCCAAACAAACAAAGCAGGGGGGGTGGGGGGGGTGTTGGGGGTGGTGTGGGGGGGTGGTGTGGGGGCCCTCACACTCGCGTCGGGGGTGGGGGTGGGGTGGGGGGGGGGGGGAGGGGGACCAACAACCACAAGCAACACAAAAAAAAAACACCCAAAAATACGAAAAACACCCCACAAAAAGAAACAAACAACTAAAAACCAAAAAGCAGACACAACCCACACCAACTAGTCACCAAAGCCATCAAACAGCCCCAAACAACACAAACCCCTCACAAGACGACCAAACACAAACCAAAACCAAACAAAAAAAATAATCAACAATATAAAAAGAAAAAACCCGAAAGCGCTCAAAAAAAGGGGGGGGGGTGGGGGGCGGGGGGTGTCGGGGCGGGTGGGGTTCCCGCCCGGTTGGGGGGGTGGGGTTGTGGGGTGGGGGGTTGGGTTCGGGGGTGTGGGGGGTGGGGGGTTGGGGGTTTGGGGGGGGTGTGTCGGGGGTTGGGGGGGTGGTGGGTTGGCGGGGCCCCCCCCCCCCCCCCCCCCCCCCCCCCCCCCCCCCCCCCCCCCCCCCCCCCCCCCCCCCCCCCCCCCCCCCCCCCCCCCCCCCCCCCCCCCCCCCCCCCCCCCCCCCCCCCCCCCCCCCCCCCCCCCCCCCCCCCCCCCCCCCCCCCCCCCCCCCCCCCCCCCCCCCCCCCCACCCCCCCCCCCCCCCCCCCCCCCCCCCCCCCCCCCCCCCCCCCCCCCCCCCCCCCCCCCCCCCCCCCCCCCCCCCCCCCCCCCCCCCCCCCCCCCCCCCCCCCCCCCCCCCCCCCCCCCCCCCCCCCCCCCCCCCCCCCCCCCCCCCCCCCCCCCCCCCCCCCCCCCCCCCCCCCCCCCCCCCCCCCCCCCCCCCCCCCCCCCCCCCCCCCCCCCCCCCCCCCCCCCCCCCCCCCCCCCCCCCCCCCCCACCCACCCACCGCACCCCCTACCCCCATGGAGAAGAGAGAAACTAGCTCGTAGACATGGTGTAGGCGAGAGATAAGAGAGTAGACTCAGGAAGTGGCGCGGGGCTGTAGTTCGCAGTGCCGGAAGCGACTCCGCAACTGTGGCTTTGTGCCAAAGAGCTTGAATAAAAAGTTAAGGGTATAAAATAGTTTCACATAAAACACAGAAGTGGCAGAAACGGGTGACGCTGGGAAGGGGGAAGAAAGAGCAGTAAGATGAAACCATAACATAGTGTGAAAAAAATTAAGGGTAAAGGCTAGAAAAGGTCATACCATAACGGGTGACAAGTCCTGAACAAAGGAGATTTGGGATGGGGGGGGACAAATATTGATGAACGAGAAGTAAAAAAAAAAAGGAATATCGGAATGTCAGAGGGGGTAATTGAAGCACAGGCGACGCAAAGGTGCCGGAGGCGGGGCTTGCGGCTGAAAAGGGCGGTATGGGGTTACACAACGTATCGATGGCCAAGGATGCGATGACGAAGGGTGTAGAGAGACGTTCAGTATGGGAGCCGGGGCGTAGGGGGGAGCCTCACCCGATATGTAAAAGCTGGGAATCAGGCACAGTATAGAGTGTTGTAAAGAAAGAGAATTCTTTCAATGATTAAGAAACTAATTATGTAAATTCTAAACCAAGTTAAACATTTATTCATAAATAAAAAGCTGTTAATAAAAATAATAAATATTAAAACAATTATATATATTATAAAGTATAATAAAAATTATTTAAATTACTTATAAATAATTAAAAGAAATTTTATAAATACGAAACAACTTAAGGCTGTTTTATTTTTGAAAGCTTTTATTTATTCTTTAAAACAATTTTAAAAAATAAATTCTAAATTGATTATTCAAATTTTTTTTAATTGATAATTGTATAAAGTACGTTTATAATATTTTGTACATTATAAAGAATTATAGTTTTTTTAATGCAATTTGAATGTAATTAATTATGACTGTAATAATTTATATTTTTATAAATAGAATATAGTCAGTTAAAACATCAATAAATTTGTTTAAAAGTTGTGGAATATAAAAAAATTATTATAAAAGTTACATATATATATTAAAAAAACACTGGTCTATTAAATCATATTAATATAAATGTTTATTCTTGAAGTATTCCAGTTTAATTTTCTAATTATAAACAGCACGACTTAATTTCTTTCTCATTTCAATAGTATAAAATCTAAATATTTTAGATTGTTTAATTAGATTAATTAATTGATAATTTAAAATAGTATAATCCTATTAAATACAAGTACCATAAAATAAATAAATATATTGCTTAAATATTTACAAGATTTTTTTAGAAATTAAAAGAATAAACACCATTTACAAAAAATTTATTATAAATATGAATTTATTAAGTTTGCAAAAGTAAGAGCAGATATTAATATAAATCACAAATAAAGTTAAAGTTAAAAGAAGAAGAACAAGTTATAGTGTGAAATCAGCATTTGTTCGGGAAGTGGAAACGTGTCCCAGCCATGAGGCGAAATTTTCGGGTGCTCGCCAGCAGACAGCGAGTCGTTTCCTTAATTTTAAGACAGGCCGAGCGGATGATATCGACTACTTTAATTTCAGCGCACGACGAGTAGAAACAAGAATAGCTATTTTACTTGTGTCCTAAGAGATAGAAAAATACGGACAGAGGAGAGACATGTTATAGAAATACAAGAAAGAATAGAAAAAATGAGACAGCGAATATATAGCAAAAAAATAGGAGAACGACATATTCATCTATCTTTAGCTTCAATTTTATTTTTTTATATTTCGCATTAAAATTTTGTGAGTATGTTTTATTGAATATTTTTAATAAAAAAAAGAGACAATGTGAGTATTTTATAAGATTAAAATCTTAAAAATGATTAGAAATTAGAATAAATTTTACTCACGTATTTTAAAGTTGTGATAGGTGGTATTTATAATTAATAATTTTAATGACAGTTTGAATTTAGTTGCCGTACCAAGATTTAAAATATTTTACTTTTTTTTAAAAATTGTGATTATAATGAAATATCTTTTTAAATGCGTAATTTCCAACTTAAGTTATATATATATTATTTTTTTCTATCTATAAAATAATAAATAGTAAAAAATAAGTTTTAAAAAATAAACGTGGTTAAATAAATTTATAATTTAAAGAATTTCTTAAGTGTATTAATCTATACATATATTACATGAATTAGTGATCTAAAACTTAATTTATAATTAATGCATATTTTAAAATTAATATTTATTAAACAAATTTTTATTATTGATAATTTTCTTTAAAAAAATAATTACAAATATGCGTTGATAATAAAAATTAAAGTTTTTAAAAGATTTTTTAATTTATATATACTAAAAATTCGACATAAAAAATAATAAAAAAATTGTATAGATAAATAATATTTATTGTTATAAGATATAAAACAATTGTTAATCGATATTATAAACTATATTTTTAATGGGATTTAATTTTAAATTTTAAAGGACAATCAGAATTTTCTACTTTATTCTTATTTTAAGTGTGTTAACAGATAAACTGAAAAATAAACATATATTTAATTAAAAATGGAATTCTTATCTATAAAGTATCGTTGAAAATATTTCATCAAATTTAAAAGCCCAAAACCTTATAAGAACAGTAGTCACTAGTCCGCACAGGATTATCAAAGTCATGATATTATACGCAGTTGAAGATATTCTTTCTACTGAAAAAGCAGATGAGTAATCATCCTTAATAAACACTTAATAAGATAATTTTTTTAAATATTAATTTATTATTGTATTTTAAGATATAGTCTACTTATATCTTGTTACAAATTTGAAATTCCAAACGTTCGTATATGTTTTGTTTCAATTATTAGCGCTTTTTTTTTTAAACTTTTTTTTTAATTTGACTATAACACTTAAGTTTATAATTTTATATGATTCGGTTTTATGCTAATTTTTTGTATTTATTTTTTACATCTTTAACGTCATTGTTAGTATTTATACAGTATCAATATTTTTAGTCATATTTTTCAATATGTTTTCAAATACTTTTTAAATGCTCTTCTGTATTATTGGTGATGTAATTATTATTTACTGTAAATTATATAATATTCATATTTTTAAAATGATCAAATAATATATTACAATCATTGTTAACTTTTAAATTTATTTTAGAATTTCTTATTAAAATAAGACTATATTTCTTTACACATATCAAAAATAAATAAAAAAATGTAATTAAAAAATATCTATAAATAAAAATTATTTTTTATCATGCTATGAGCAAGTTATACACTATAAGTAAAATGTAAAAATATTCTAGATTTTAATATTTTTATTTTAAGTAAAAAATTTACAGTATAAATTACAAAGACACATATTTTATAATTATATATTTTATAAATTAAAAAGTACAAAAGAAGTTAAAAAATAAGATAAGATATTTCTATTTTTATTTTAAATTAAAAAAAATTAATAAGATATTTCTAATTAATATTAATAAAATATCAAAAATGAATTGATAAAATAAATATATGTAAAGTAAATAATAAATAAAGGCTACAACATATGACATTTTATTTAAAAAAGTATTTATATACGTATATTATAAACATTTTTTAACTTTTTTTAAACATTTTCTGATAAGATATGTATCATTTTTTAGTAAATTTTAGGTAATGATCGTGAATAAAAATTATTTACATTTTTTAAGACTAAAGTAACTTAAGTCTCACGTTGTCAAACTATAAAAAAAGAGCGATGAGTTACTAATGTAAGCAATCATAAATATTTTTCGAACCTATAAAAATTAAATTAAATATTTTAACGTGATAAAATATATTCTATCGTGTTACAGTCTACATCCTTCAGTTTTTTTGTGCATTTAATCATGTTATTTTATAATTGTCTCTTACTTTCTTTTACTCTTCATTAGAATACAATCATATCATCTCCTATATTTAAACACTCTTATATAAATACGTATGCCTACATCCTACATATTGACTCTATCTTTTCTTTTCCGATATACAGGTCAATCCCTCTCTATCTACTAAGCAACCATACTGCAATGCTTACAGTAGTCGACAATAAACGCGAAAGAGATTCAAGCACAGAAAGTCAGAATGTTAGTTTTGCACATACACCTGCATTGTAATGTACATACATTCGCACATGCAAGCATGCCAAATCAGAGGAGTAGTGATATAGGAATCAGAGAGGGAGAGGTAAAGTAAGAGACAAACTGAGAGAGGAAGGGAAGGCAGACACAGTAACGGCAGCAATGGCAATAGACGTGTAGCTCATCGTATACACATATACGTGCTGATGGCGGCGTCGCGACGTCGGAGTCTGCGGCTGCACGGCGCCTACCGAGTACCATCTATAATCCCTATGCAGAGATATCGATTTCGGACGAGCTTGTATCCCCTAAATTTATGCAAACCAGAGCCGCCTTCTTTTCCCTTGTACTGCTGAATATAAGCTCAGCACCGACACTCTAATGAGTGCGGCAAGCCTATACCAGTTGCAGTTCTACATCAATGTTCATGAGTTACCTCCGGCAGGCAATTGTGCTTTCTCGTCAACGTGGTGGATAGACGCTTTTAAAACTGAAGTTCGAATATCTTTATGAAATTGCTCTTACGGCCCGTGCATTCCGATGCAAAAAAAGTTGAATGCTAGTTGCCTAGTTTCAAGTGAATAGAGTTTGAACATAGTATGAAAAATAAAATATTTTTAATATAATTTTATTTAAAACGAAAATTATTTGTATGTTTGTTGAAAGCTTATCAGATATTGACATAGAATTTAGTAATATATGAATTCTAAAATATTAAAGGAGAGTTTCCAGAATTATCTATTTATTCAACCGTCGAAATTTTATAGTATACATTCCTAACAAAATTTTTAATTTTCAGGTATTCTGAAGTATATCTGAAGTTATAAATGTATTAATACTTGTACCAATATTCCAATAAGATTTTTAAAATCATTAGATACCATTCATTCCTAATAATACTTTTTATATTTCTCAGAATAATAAACCATTAAACAAATTACAAATATTTTACAACTTTTACACTGCTTATGTCTATAATATTCATAATTGTATTCTATATGTGTTTATAATATTCATTATTCTATTATTAACTTATTTATGTTGCTGATTATAATCATTATTAATATTGAACTCAAATTAATTAAAATTTTTTCTATGCTTCACACTTTAAATAGATTAAATAATATATAGTCTAATTTTTAAAATAAAATTATTTACATTTTATTTTTTAACTTATAATCATCTCATATACATTCACTATTTATAACTTTGAAAGAAACCCTCAGTACTATAACAAATACAATTTTCTAAAGGCACCGACTGTTGTCTGATTATATATATATAATTAAGTATACTTTATAGTCTATATATTTATAATTTAAATATAATTAACGTAATTCGAAAAATTTGAAGAAAAAAGTCTTTGTTCGCAATATTAAAACGACGAGTTAATGTCAAAATTTATGAAAAAAATAATCTGAAGAAAAAAAATTTTTTATTTGAAATTTTTGTGATTATATTTGAAACAACTGCTAAGAAGAGATCTTTTTTTAAAAGTCATCTTTTTAATAAAAAAATACTAGAGTTTATAAAAATAAAATACACCGTACAAAAATTTAATGAGCAAAACGTTTCTATGTGAATGAAGTAAAAAAAATACACTGGACTGAGACTAGAAGTTATTTTTCTTTGAACATAACGCTTCTTTGGCAGACGCGTAATCCTCAAGTATGTGTATTCTTATAGTATACGCTTGTTATTTTCTTCTTTTTAGTTTTCGTACTGGTTATCATTTTTTTATCTACTTACTAATTAATAGGTACGAATTACAATTGCCATCATCTTAAAAAAATATTTCTTGAACAAAGAGCGCAATAAGTTTTTGAGTTTCTCTCTTCATTTAGTACATATTTTGAATGACTATGCACGTTTCTTGTTTCTTTTAGATTTTTTTTTGGTTAGTTAATGCGTTTAGTAATAATTGGCTTTTACGTTTCTGTACGTATAACTGTAGTAAAAGTAAGTATTTTATATTCATTTACCAATCTATTTATTGATAAAGAACAAAATTCTTGTCGATCCTGAGTAATTTCTTTTTGTATTTTTTGATTATATTTTTTAAATCAAATTTATCATTTTTATTTATACATATTTTCATTACTAAATTTTTGATGAAGATTTAATTAAATTTATATATACAATAATTGAATATCACTATAAATTAAAGTTAATTTAA
>JACCHW010000075.1:987824-1156535 GCA_018907185.1 Platyscapa corneri
CTTTTCGGTATTTTTGTATGTTCAATCCAATTTTTCAAATTTAATAATTGATCCTTATACAATAAAAGCATGCAGCTATGATTCCATTAATTTTTGTAAAAAAATTTTCTGAAAACATTATTTATTCAAATATTTTATGATTAAATAAATTTAGTAGATTTTAGACTTTGGTTTCGAATTGTGTATAATAAATTTATATTTTATTTTTGTGTATGAATCTTCGTTATTACTTCGAAGTACATTCATATTTTTAATATTATTAATTTTATTTTATTCGATATATATTTAATGCGCTAATCTTTTAAAAAATAGTATTTCTCAATAGGAAAAAGATAAGAAAAAAAATTGAAAGGGTTATATACCAATTCTATTTCTTGTAATTTTCATTTAAAGGCTGAAAATATTTTAGCTATGATAAACTGATTTTTTAATTTTTTTTCCGTACAAAAAGAAGGCATTATTAACGTAAGGTTAAAAAAACTACTAGAAGTTCAAGAAATTATCAGGGATAAAGAGAGAGTTCATTTTCTTAAATTCTATCTAAGAGGCAGAATCAGAACTGTATTTGTACAGCTTGAATAAGCTGTACACACATACACATCTACATGCGCGCGCGCGCGCGCGCAAAAAGAGCGTCAAAGTTCAAGCGCGGAGGAAGGAAGATTGAGAATTCTGAAAATTTCAATAAGGAAGTAAGGCAGCAGGTACTTAACGGGAATGTAAAATAGAACATTGAAACAGTAATTAATTTTAAATAGACGAGATTCTAATTTATCGATTTCCGGATTTTCATTGATGTAGAGGCGAATTTTCCGAGCCATAAGAAAGTTTTTATCCCAACAAAATGCGAGTTTTGTTGTAAAACTTTTTCTAAAATATCATTTCTTCGTATTAATTATTAAATTTTTTTATTTAAATATTCATTTAAATATTTTAAATGAAAACATTATTGCTATTAAATTTATGTCTTCGAAAATAAAATTTTACATGTTTCTAATTTTATATATTTTTATTATAAATAAATAATAATATTGTAACATTAGTTATAATAATTTTATTACAATTAATATGGAATGTAAATATTAAAAAATCTATTTAAAAATTATAGACATAAACACGAAGAAACAACATCACAACCATCGCTTGATGATATACAGTCAACTTATAAGCAAATGGAGATTTTCTTCTTTTACACCTCTTTCCAAGTTTACAAGAAAATATTACTATTTATGAAATTTTGAAAACATTCAGACTAGAATATATATTTGAATCGAACAAAAAGGGATAAGATAGTAATAGGCAAAAGTGAAACGGAAATGAAAGCGAAATAAAAAGATTGTAATAGGAAAGAAAATATAGAAGCAGAAGCTTGTAACGATTAAATTGCAGAATCTGTACCTCGAAAAAGTTGAAACTAGTATTAACCTTATGATATAGAAAAAGATGTAAAACTCAGAAAAGATTAAGAAGAAAAGGTAGATATTCCATTATGTAGCATATGTTCGTTTCAGCTGCGCACATTGATAAATAAAATATTTATTTTTTACATTATTAGATATGGCTAAATCTTCGTTCTTATCATTCCTAACTTTTATTTTACTTTGTGTCAAAAAATGTATTTTACGTTGAAAAAATAAACTAATAGATAATAAATCAATAATAGAAATTTATGTATTCGTTTTAATTCTATATTTACAATGAATAAATAGATTTTTAAACTTATACTATTACTATTGAATTTTATTGTGCACAAATAGATTTTTATACGTAATTTATATAATTTTTTTTATAGTTGCACTTCACATGACACAACTAATTTTTTTTTTAAATATACAGAAACTAAATCACATTTTATAGGAGATTACTTAAAATTTATTACAATACTAATAATTAATTGTTTAATTATTAAACTTAATAAAGATAATTTAAAGTTTTTTTAAATATACAGAAATCTAAATAACAACATTTTATAGGATCGATTACTTAAAATTTATTACAATACTAATAATTAATTGTTTAATTATTAAATGCTTAATAAAGATATATTTAAAGTTTTATTAAATAGTATTGCTTTCAAAAAATTATTTTAGTATTTAATACAAATATATATAGTAATTGATAAAAAAAACTTTCAATTAATCCACAAAGATTTACGGAAATATGAGTAAATATTTTGATAAATACAATAAAATAACAAAAATTAAGAAATAAAATTATTTTCATTGATTTTATTATATGCGCTTACACATCATCAGTGAATAAATAATTTCGAGGAGGAGTGTTTAAATTGTTTTGTTTTTTTCTTACAGAAAAATTTAGTAAATTTTTCTGTGTAACTATATAGAAACTATAATCTATTATAACTATCTTCGAGATAGAAGCCAAGAAAAAATGTAAAATTAAATTATTGATACTTCAAAATGCTCTAATCATAATTGATTTTAAAATAATAGTGTAGTAGAAAATTATTTATTTAAGTGTAAAATCCATTAACATACTTATCAATAATTTTAATGAAATTTTATTAAATAAAATTTAACGCATTTGAAAAGCCTCTAATAATAAAAAATTTATGATTATTGTTTTTATCTATCTAATCTAAATAAAAATTTTAATTTTAGAAATAAATTAAAATAAATAAAAACTTCATAATAAATTATTTTGATAAAGATAATAGTTTAGATTCATTTTTCCAAAAATTAGCCAATATAAATATATATATTTGTACTGTATACAATATGTTTTTTTTTTTAATATTTTCAATATTTTCTATATTTGACAATATATATTTCCTAATATTTATTTTTGTTTTTTAAATTTTATTTTTTCCTCTCTTAGTGAGTCATTTGTTCTTTTTTTATATATTTCCATAGTAATTTATATTCTAGATTTTTTGTAATATTATGATCGAGATCTACAGTATAATTAGCTATTTAATATTTGGATTATGAAATAAGATGATACAATAATGCTAATGTTTTATTTTACAAAGTACTACAATAATAAGAAAAAATTAAAGAAGTATTGAAGAATTATACACACATATACCAAAAAAAATATATATATATACCATGTATATTCTAAATAACTATATATATGATTACGAAGAACAATAAAATACATGAAAAAATGAATGTAAATAAATTTATACATACTTGAACAGTAACTAAAGGTATAGAGAATTTTATACTGAAATTTCAAAAGAACATAAATTGTCTTCTATTATAGTTTGTATAGTTCTTATAAATATTGAAATGGATTCAGTACACGATGTCTTTAACAAATATTAATATAACTTATACATATAAATGAGTTATATAATACTATTATTTCTTAAAATTTTTATCTTCTTTCTGTATGTGTTTATTTATTTTTACTTATACTTTATAATTATAATTTATAGTTATTAATTTTTTTACAAATGAAGAGTAAAATAAAAAAAGTATTTACCTATTTATATTCATTTAAAAATTTGCATGATAAGTGAAAATAAATAAATTTGCATCAACTGAAAAATAAAAATGAAAATATAAAACTTGATTAATTATATAATTAGAAAATTTTAAGTACTTAAAATTCATCATACACTGTATCATCATATCTCGTTTGTATTTAATATTTGTGTATAATAACTTTGTACAAAACAAATGTTTTACATTATTGAAAATATGACAATGAGTACGATTAGGATCTCTTATAAAAAATTAAATCGAAGATAGCTGTCTCAGATATGAACATGTAAAAGCATATATTAGTACAAAACAAAACGATATGCTTTTTTAAAACGAATTCTATTCAATTTTTTTAACTAATTATTAACTTATTTATAATTTAAATTTATAAATGAGATTATAATCATGTATGTATGATAAATTGATTGTATATTTATAATTACGAATATATCTTAAGATTTTTAAAAAGAATACATAAACTTTATAAAATTGTAGAAATTTTTTTTTTTAATATATATAGAAAATATCTTATGTTAATAATTTAGATTAATTTTCGGATTAAAAATTGAGATAAAATCAATATTATTAACATTCCACTATTATTAAATAAATTAAATAAATTTTGTAGTTTAAAATATTTATTCAATTTAAATTATTTATCAGATTTTTCAAATAAAAATACTTATAATTAATTTGAATTTATTAATTTTATTATTTTATTTTATATTAAATATTAATTATTAATCAAATAAAATTTACTATAAATTCATAATTTTAAGTTTATTACAGATATCTTTTGTTATGCGTTGAAATATCAAATATAATCATCGCCTAAACAATATTATGTTGATTATAAATTATATTAAAATATTTTCGTAGAAATTTATATATTTTATTAAATACTTACTCTTTAATTAATCATACAAAACTTTAAGATGCACAAAGAATGAGTTCTTAGAAAAAGTATAAACAAATAAAATAAAAGAAAAATGTAGTAAAGCTAAAGCGACGCGCAACCTTAGCCTTATTTCGTCCAGGAAATAACTTGAGTAAACCAAATTTCTTTATCATGCAAAATGTCTTCGTTAAGATGCGTTAAAAATTAATACTTGTTACTACTTTCTGTATTCTCTTACATATCTTTGTTTTAAAATTGTTAAAAAAGAGAAAAGATAAATAAAGGTCGCTTGCGCTGGTCTGTAGAAAGTAGACGGGCTTGGACACTTTTACAGTTGTTGCAGCTCTTATGAAATAAATATATGATACGCATACGCTTGTAATATTCACTTTATCTTCTTTGCTACAGAAGATATAATTTTTCTTTCTTTTTTCTTGGTAGCAATTTCAAAAAGCATTGCCTAATAAAAGTTTTTATCATTTGATACGCTTAGAGTAAAACTTTCTATATTTTTATAATTTCAAACTTTAACTAAATGTAATAAATAATCTGATTATAATAAATAATAATAAATTATAATAAATAATAATAAATAATAAATAATCAAATATCGATAAATAGATTAAATTCTACTACTACTACTACTACTATGATTACTATAATATGAATTTTTATTATAAATTAAGTATGAATACTTTTATTCATAACTATGTTTAAATATTGTAAATATAGTTTGCTTAAAGCTAAAAAACGGATAGATAGAAATAATAATATAATAATATAATTTTTATTTGCTAGAAATTAAAGGATTATTAAAATAGTTTTTAGTATATTAAATGTTGTTAATAACTTTTATAAACATTTTCTTACTTTTCATAAATGTTTTTCCTTTTCTCTTTTAAATTAGATAATTTAATGTCGGAAAAAATTATTAGGTATCATTAGTTTCTTATATTGACAGCCTTGAATTAAATTAAGAATTTCATCTTGTCGTAACATACGTAGGTCATAACCACGTATTTACACATAAGAATCAAAAGGTAAAAACATATAAATGTATGTAGAAGAGCATAAAAAGATGTTCACATAGATACAAAATCATTATTGAATATAATATTCAATTTAAAAATAAAAAATAATATTTTGTCAAAGTTTGAAATAGTATAGATTTTAAATAATAGTTGGAATCTTTTGTTTCCTTTCAATTTATCCTGCTGTAGTGACGTAATCAAATATTTATTATATGACAAGATTAAAAAGTGTACATACGCATTCAATTTCCGTAGGAAGTATTTAATCGTAGCACCGTCCGCTTAAATCTACTTTCTCGGAGAGTAATGTATAAAAGAAAATGCAAGACCTTAAGTATAATATAGTTCTGAAGGGTTTCTTTGTATCGATTATTTCAATCGTAGACTCTTGGATAAATTATTGCATTCAGGAAATTTAATTGTCTCTTTCCTATAAATTTTTCTATAGAATCAATTATCTTTTTCTAAAAATGTATTAATATTGGTTGAAAAGTAAATAAAAATTTTATAATTAAATAAAAGTAAAAGATTTAAATTATCCTTTAATAATAGACTTGTACTATTAATGATTTTTGAGAAATCACTTGATAATTGTTATTAACAAGTCTTTTATCAATTAACTCTAATTCATAAATTGCTTATTTAATTAATTTATATTATTATTTTCGACACTATAACTTTTACTATTATTCTAACGGCATTTTTTGAGAATTTTCGTATACGTATATTCAATTTATAAATTGATTTAACAAGCATAATTTTGGAACGAATTATATAAGTAATAAATATGTATCCATAATTATTTTTTAGAAATATTTAAAATTTTTTAGAAGTACTTAAAATTTCTAATTATATAATTAATAAAGTTTTATATTTTCATTTTTATTTTTCATTTGATGCAAAATTTATTTATTTCACTTATTATGCAAATTTTTTAAATGAATATAAATAGGTAAATACATTTTTTATTTTATTTCAAATAAATAAATATTTTTATTAGAGATATAAAATTATCAAAAATTTAATTTGATATTTTTTACGTAATATTCTATTTATATTGTAAACAGAATCTATTTTTAATCAAATTTTTATTTATAGAATCTTTAAATTACATGATACAATAAAAACATTATCCAACACTAAAAATAAATACAATGTTTTTTTATAACTTTAATTATGAGAGCTCCGAATCTTGTGATATAAATTTTAAGTCTTCGTTTAAAAATGAATACATGTGTTATATAGAATATATTATAGGTTCTAAAAATAAATTTTTTGTTTTAAATTTTTTTAAATAAACCGTATATAGCAAAATAAAGACATTTTTTTAAATATTGTTTTTATGTGAAAATTATTGCGATTTATTTTGAAAATTGTTTTTTTTAAATTGAAAATTAACATAAAAATTTTTATAATGTATAAAATTATAATTAATTAAAAAGTGGTTATTAATGTTCTGAATACATCGTTAAAAATCATCGTTTCATTCAAATATCAAAATATTTTTTTGAGATTATGTTAAAATCTTGGCACAATTAATTATATTTAAAATTTTTAAAATTGAATTTTAATTTTTATAATAAAAGTTTAAGGATTAAAAGGTCAACTATATATTTTTACTATACTACTATTAAGACATCCTAGTTTTAATCAGATCTTAATTTAGAAAAAAATTTTTTTAGTATCTATGTCATGCAGATAGATATTTTTTGTACAGAATCTTTTCTACTACTAATTTAGCTCAAACATTATTTTCCACCCAGTTAACGGTGTAGGAATTTCTTATTATACCACAACATAATAAGCAGTTTGCTCTTAGTTAAGATAATTAAATTTTTTTAAAAGTTGTTTTTTATGAAAATTTTTATGAAAATCGTTTATATTTGTCTAACCACTTTTTTATTGTAAAATTAAATATTATTACTACATAATTTATTTATTCAATTTATTATTAATAAAGTCATACGTAGTTAAAAATTTACCGATTCAGAAACACATAATCGTTGCGAGGTATTATATTTAGCGGAATATAAAAGGTAACGTTTAGATCTTACTTAAAAAAAATTATTTTTTATTTAATTAACATTAATTATTTAAAAGATAAAGTGTTAATTTAAATACGATTCCGTTTTTTCAAAATCTATATACTGTTATTCTATTAATAAAAATATTTTAGAATAATATTTTTAAATACAAATAATTGAAAACTACACAATATACAATTATTTTAGTTATTTAACCACAACATATGACAAAATATAAATAATTCGTTCAATTCATTATAATATTTATTTAATTATGCATTGATAATTTTATTAGATTACTTTTAATCTATTAAAAAAAAAGCGATTTATCAATACTTTTTGTAAATAAATTATATCTTAATATTAAGTATTTTAATTACAATATTATGTTATGAACATAATATGATCTGTTACTTAAAGTGTATGTAACAGGTATAAATAAAAATTTTTAAATTCCTTAACTATCAATTAATTTTATGTTATTCATTTGAAATTTGAATACATTGACAGTATTACAGTTTATAAAGTCATAATTAGAATTAAATTTTCTTGATGATACATAACTTTTATATTTAATGATGTTTTAGTTATATATTAGAACCAAGCTCTCGAAACTTTCTTGAGAATAATTAATCGTAACACTTTACTGAAAAAAGAAAAAAATTTCTTATAAAATTAATTTCTTATAAAATTTCTTCTTATAAAATAATTTGTATCCCACAAAATTTATGATTCAATTATTTAGACTTTATTTAAGCAAGCATTTTTTTTTAATATAAAACTAATTTATATTCAGTTATTTATTTATAAGTTTTAAATATCAATTTTTGCATAGTACTCTTATAACATAAAAAATGTATTATATATTTTTATATTTTACACATTAATAGATTTTAATACTTTTCAAGACTCAAATAATTAAATTAACATTGTCAATCATTTTATATGTATTTTATTATTATAATTAAAATATTTTTTTATATATTTTAGTTAAAAATGGTAGTTTTTTAATAGAAAATAATTAAAATAATAAAAATAACATCATTCTCAAATTATTCAATTAATTTATTCTTGATAATTCTGTAATTTAGAACGTTTTGCTAAGATAAGAAAATTGTTGCTATATTGTTATAATAATATTTTAATAGTATTTTTATAAACTATTATAATCCATAAATATTAAACTATAATAATAATAATGGAAAATAAATTAGATTTTCTAAAGATTAAACTTGATATGATTTTAAAATTATATTAAAAGTAATTGTAGGCTTTATAATGTTTTATAGCATTATAAATTTAAAAAATTCATTAACTTCCAAAAATTATTGTTATAAAAGTAGTTTAAAATTTTTTATAAATGGTTTATAATAATTATATATGCATTTAAAATGATATTATTCAATAAATTTTCGCTATTCTAAAATTAAAATTTTTGTGAACACGGATTATTTTGTTGTTTGGGTTCAACGCTGAAGATTTTATAAATAATTATTTACCTATAAATTACATTTAACATTTTTTCAGTGAATATAAAAATTTCTGCTTGTCTATTAAGTACAGAATGATCAGAGATTCAATTCGCAGTAGTTGCATATTTCTCGACGCATAAAATAAATTTTTCTATTTCAGAGAAGCATGTCAGCCTTCGGTATTAATTGCCGTCTTTCCTTCCATTTTCGTGCGATTTCATTTATTTTCAGTATCATTTGTCTACACAAGGATATAACCATTGGGTTTATTCACACGTGCTGTTATATATAGAGATATGATTTTCCTGTTCTTTTACAGTGTTTACTTAACGTCTGTGTACATTATTCGTATCCTTTTTCATCTACGTGCATAAGTTTTTTTCATGTTATAATTTTTACTTAATATTGATTATTATATTTTATAAAGTAAGACAAAATGTGTTGTAAAAAAACAGTGTATTATAACTAGAAATTAGAAATCTATATAGTAAAGTTTTATTAAAATATTATTTCAAATAAAAAATTATTTAAAAATTTCGCAACATCTTGGTGAGTATATAATAAAAATTGATTATTAATATCTTGGGTATGATAAAAGTTGAAAGCACCTTTTAAGTATGCACTGAATTTTAATAGAATTTTTTATTTTTAAAATATATCATATTAGTTTTATTCAATATATAATTTTGATGTAACTAATAATCTACCATATAGTTTTTTTTTAAATTTGACTAATGAAAAATTTTATTGATCGAACCAAACATATTTTTAAAAAATAGTAACAGAGTATTGAAGTTTTACAAATTAATAATTTTTAAAAAATTATTCTTTAATAAAAACTATGCTAATTAAAGATTATAAGATTATAAAATAGAAATGATAGTTATAAAATGGCGATATTTTCGTAATTAAATATCAACAGTTAATATATTTGAAGTAATGTATACCAATCTAGTTTCCTTTTCTCTATCAAATATAAAATAGTTAAAGACTTTCTTCAACATACTTTATTATTGAAATACCGTTTTAAATAATTTTATTAATATAATTTTACTTTTATTAATTTTACTTTTATATTAACTATCCATTATTATGTCAATACAACAACTTCGGTTTAGTTATATATACTTCCATTAATTTTTGATATAATGTAGTAATGACGGTATATACTTGCATACATAAGAATTAATTGAGTGTTAAAATACTCATATTGAAAATAAAATAATTCGATGAAAAAATAGCGAAAAATTTATAAATCCAAAAATAAAATAATATTCTTAATAGTCTTTAAAAATATATACTCTGTTTAAAATAAAAAGTAAAAGTAATTCCGAAGAATAGATAAAAAATTAATCAGTATATTATTTTAATATTATGTTTTAAATAAATTTAATTAGATACGAGGACCATTTAAATTAAAAGAATAGTAAGTTATGTTAAATTCATAAAAATGTACGTATGAAATTACAGTATATAAATAGCTTACTAATAAAACAATTGATTAAAGTAAGAGAAGAGATATAAATAATTAACTTTAGTCTATTATGTGAACTGATGAATTTTGAATTAGAATTATTCAATAATTCTATGTTTTGAAAATAGTCTTTTATTGAAAATTAAAAAATGAATATGTGTATTAACCGGAATATTATATTAAAAATCAATAGCATAAGTAATACAATTTTTATGTTAATTTTTTATGTAAATATATTTCAAATGTATATATTACATTGGAATCTTTAATAGCTATATTAGATATATATAAAATATTTAAAAAACAAGAAAAATGTTTATTTTTCTTTTTATTCTAAAAATAAAACCAAAAATGACTTAAATTTCATGCTATTTACGATATAAAATATAAATAAAATAATATAATGGAAATAGAAATATCTAAAATACTTAATAATTAATATTTGATTTATTGTACAGTATTTATAAATATGAAAAGACTTTAATTCATTAATTAATTAAGTAAAAATAATTTTCTTTCAATTAATAGGCTTTTTATCATTTATAATGCAATTTGCGACGCAAAAATTCTTGTTTATTTTCAAAAGCATAATTTTGTTTCTCATAATCTCCAAATAATTATATTCATTTTTAAAACTAAATAAAAGTTATTCTTTCTTTTTTCTTCTATTTTTTACAAATAAAAAAAAATGAGTATAAACGTTTTTAAATTAGAAAAAAGTTAAATTTTTAAAAAATAATTATTTATTTTCAAAATTTCATGAGCTTTTGAATACTTATTCAATTAAGTATCAATATAAATGCAAAATAATAAAAATGTGTAATAGCTGCAAGTAAATACATAATTATATATACACATATACTTACATGAAGAAAGATGCTTCAATGCATGTACATAGATTTCCATGACTTGGCTATATTATCACTGTATTGTGCTACATGATTGTAACTAAAATAGTATACGTTGTTATAATGTATATTTAGCTTTACGTGTTAAACAATGCACGGTCAGATAAACATTCACATATTAATGTATGTTGATGTGATCAGGGAGTGTTGGGATATACTGTGAATTAATAAATACAGAGTATGTTGCGTTTTATGTCTCATGACTACATTATTTTTCAAATGAAAAAGCAAGGACTTTGAAAGTTTCTACAGACACTTTTCATTCTCTCGTCAATTGACAATAAAAATTGACACAGGAGTTCATCAAGACATCAATATTATTTTATTAAATTATTTCTTTATTGAATTTCTGACTAGAATAGTTATGTTTTTTATGATAATTTATTTTTTATGTATAGTCATTATCAGCTGTTTATTAGAAGTGCTTTATATAAAATAAAAATTATAATGTTGTAAGTTGCAAATGTTCTTACATATGACAATTTTCAACATTATACATTTTTATAAACGGATATTAGGAGAAAGAATGATAATTACGAAAAAAGAAATAGTGCTTGATCAATTAGATTAAATCTTTTAAATAATTTATAAATAAGTAGTTAGAATTCTTTTATTTTCTTTAGTTTAGATTTCTTCTATTTATTTAAATTTAATTAATTTAATTATGTATAATTTATATTTTTTTTAACTTTTTCTGAAATAAATTTATATAGACTTTAAGCATATAATAGAAAAATTTTTGGAATAAAACAACTTCTATTGCGTCATTAAATTATTCTTCCATTTAAAACAAAATTTTAAAAAAGTTTGATTTTTAACTCTAATATTTCCTTTATTCATTCATACCATTACCTTTTAAGATAGGTTAATTTTTATACCTTGTATAATTTTCTGAACAGCTGGAGATATAAAGTAGCATGAACTGAAAAATTCAAGTTACTAAGTATATGCAGTAAAGAACACTCAAATGTCGTTCACCATAAAGAGGGAGTACACGTTTTAACATGTCACAAGTAGTTGTTTAAATATTTATGTAAATACGGTCCGGTATCGTACGTATGCGTGTGCATCTTTGCATGCGTGTGTGTGTGTGTGTAAGTGAGTGCGCGCGCATACATGAGTAGGTGTAAATTCAATGCGCGTATGCGTACATGCATTTATCACTGTTAGAGGTTATGCAAAGCTATAAAAATTACTTAAAGATTTTTAGTATAAAAATATCTCTAAATATTTTTGTCTTTCAACAATAGATTATTATTATTTTAATTAATCCGTTTTTTATTTTTCACGTACTTTATTTATGAATTACAAGCTTCTTTTAGATCAATTTTAAAACCTTTTTAGATTATCATGAAAGTGTGAAAATTAGGCATTCCTTATTCAATAATATATTATTTTAAAGTTTATATTGTTTCTCAAGAAACATATTATTTATTTGTAAATTAATATGTTTATAAAAACATATATATAAGGTGATTCAGAAAATGTATTTTATCTTTAAATTCAACTTAAGAATAATTTTTATATTATAGATTAATAAAATTTCTAGATTTAATTATTTTTAAAATTATTTAGACACCAATATAAATTAAATTTTATTATAATATGAAAATGGAATATTATTTTATTTAATATTTGTTTATATCGAGTAATATTTCTTATTGCTATTATATCAAACTTTTAAATCATATTAAATAATATTCATTTAAAAGATGAATTTATATTTTTTAATGTTGGACACAAATATAAACAAAGCAAATAACGAAATTATAAGTATAAAATAAGCATTCTTATAGTAATATAATTATGAAAATCTCATTAGCTTGTGCCTTTAAAAAGATTGAAACAAGGGAAAAAGCGTGAAGTTAGAGATATATAGTAAAAAGCAAATGATGGATAAACTGAACTATTCACCATTGTTTTTATGATTTCTAAGAATTTAAAATTTAGTAGAATTCAATTAATTAATTTAAAATATTTTATATAAAAGTCGTATTTTGGTTCTAAAGGAAACAATTTTTTAGCCTAGAAATTCTTTTCTTTGTCATTTTCTTAATCATTAATAGAACAGCATCCTATTTTCAAATGAGACTTTCTTGGTTTAAATCTCTCAGTGTCACAATCTCTCTATATATTTATCACTTTTTTATTAGTATTTTTCCGTTTTCTTATTTTTTCTAGATTTACTTTGTATTTTTCTATACAATCAAAATGATAGTGCTTCTTTATATTTTTGATATTCCTATTAGATTTATTTTTTTTCTTTAATATAAAGAGAAAATCGAATTTATACAAAATTTTTAAATACTTAGTTATGTTTTAGAGAAAATTATTTCATACAAACTTCGACTTCTGCTAAACTATATTGATAGGTTGCTTCCATGAGCATATTTTTCTATGAAATTGTCTAATATATGACTTATTTAGTGAACTCTTTTTTTATCTAGATGCGAATCGACTAAAATGCAATTTTATACTTTAAAATAAATATATATTTATAAAAGTCACTATAATCTTTGTAATTTATACCATACTATTAGAAACTTTTAAACTTATATTCAACTGATTCTGAGATTTATATATTTGGATTAGATGGATGTAAAGGTCTCTGATTTAGCAATAAATAATGATTGTTTTTCATTACGAATTTCTCTGCTTACTCTAAATGTTAAGACTTAAAGTTTTTTCAAAAAACATTTCAATATATAGCAGTAGTATTTTTATTGAAGAATATTTTTACATTATTATGTTTACATTTTTCTTTCTCGCAGTTTTATTATTTGATTTTTATTATTATTATTTTTTAAATTATTTTTATTATATTACGTTCATTATATGATGTTGTTGAATCTTGTTTGACATTCTTATTATTCCTTTACTTATTATGTTTATTTTTTCCTTATGTTGATCTCGTGTAATGTATTTCGTTTTTCTTCTTCATTCTTTCTTGTCCAATGAATTTTATATAGAATCGCAACGTTTTTCTTTTTCCCTTTAAGTATTTTCCACCATTGATCGTTGTTTTTTCCCGTTATTTCGCATTCTTCGATTATGTGTTTTATTGTTTCCATATTTTTTTTCCAAAGTCTGCAATTTCTTTCTTCATTTTCTAGCTAATGCTTGTTGTTCCAAGTTTCGTTACCCATGCGAAATTACGCTAGAATTTTCGTTCCATTTTTTATCTTCCCTTTTTTTTCATATATGTATTTTTTTCTGGGAACCATTCAAATATGATGCCTTTTGTTTTTTTACTATAGATATTTCCAGTTTATATATCCATTCTTGTTGTTGTTGTTGACTTATTAATAGTTATTCAGATTCCAGATATCTTTCCTATGTTTTCTCTCTCCATATTCTGTCTTACCAATCTATGTTGCTCCAGAATTTTTCTTTTTTCTCCGAGCGTTTTTTCCCTTTGTTTCTCTCTGGTTTCTTTCTCTCCTCTTCTTTTCTATCTCTTAATGTGACTTTAAGACATTCTTTTAAGATATCATCATCATCGTTTATTAATATTTTTCTTTCAAAGTTTATCATTCTTTTGTCCGCCTTGATGTTTAATTTATTTCTTTTTTTTATCTAGCATTAGGATGAAATCTGGGGTGTTTCTGTTCACTCTAAGTATCCATTTTATATATATTTTTTGGACTTTTTCTATTTTTTCAAATGTTTACCATTCCCAGATTTCCGCCCCATACATTAAACCGCCATTTAATGGGCCCTCGAATATTTAAACTTCATGTTTATGTTTTCTTCGAACTATTTCTTACTAAATGCCATATTTTTCCTAGTTTTATGTTTGCCCATTTTGATAAATGTTTTGCGTGTCCTATATCCTTGTTATTATCACTGAATATAAACCCTAAATAGTTAAATTTTTTTATTGTTTCTATAATCTGTCCTTACCATCTGAATGTTATTTTCTGTTTTCTTCCTCTGGGGTCCCTACACCTTATTAATTTTGTTTTTTTGCATTTAATTCTAGACCTTTACTTTCAAGTTTCTTCTTGGCAATCTTAGCATTTCCATTAGTTCGACTTCATCTTTGGCGATTATCACTATATCGTCTGCGCATGTGATCGATTTGATTTTTTTGTTTCCTTTTTTGACTTCTGATGTTCTAGATTTTTTGAGAGAGGTTTCTATGTCCTGCGTCGATATGTAAAATAACAGTGGACTCAGGAGGCATCCTTGGTTCACCCCTTTCTTACTTTTTATTTCTGTTATTATGGTTTTGTCCATTTTTATTGTCAATCTTGAGTTCCTGTATATTTATTTGATAATGTTTATTATATATTTGTCTATTTTCGTGCTCTTCGTTGGAGTCCATAATTCCTCTCTCTTTAGGTTTTTAAAAGCGGATTTTATATCCGTTTTGATTCCGCTTTTTCTTTTTTCATCTGCATATCTATGACCGTTTTTAGTAGATATATCACCTCTACTGTTTCTATTTTTTTTTTAAAGTCTATTTAGGGTTTGGCAAGCGCTTTTGTTTCTTCTATGCGTTTCTCTATCTTATTTTTTAGTACTTCTGCTAGTCCATTCCAATATGTATTACATTAAATATCACATTGTGGTTGAAACTAAATTTAAAAAAATTATTATTTCTGTACTTGACATACAGGATGAAATCTAAATAATACATTGTAAATCTTATATTATAATGACTTTTATTTGCCTTAAGATTCATAATAAATTTTAATTGATAGACGAAAATGTAATTATTATTATTTAAAAATTGTAGATGAAAGTTATAAAGAATAAGATATGCACTTATATAAATTATTTTTAGTAAATATTGCAATAGGCTTTAAAAAGATTAATTTTTATATATATCATTTTATATCTATGTCTTGTACATAATAATTTTCTTAAAATCTAATTAAAATTATTATTTGTAAGTTAGAGTAAAATTATGATAAAATTATTCTGAATATAGATGGTTCATATTTTTCACTACGATGAATAGTGCATTCACCAATAGGTAATGGACAAGTAATGCATAGAGAAGAGATTTAGAGCTTGTGCTTTTATGAAATTGATAAATTTAAAATAATTTAAAAATTCATAATAATTGAAAATTATATTTACAAATTTCATATATTTTTCTTGTAAGTATAATTTTGTATAAATATAATATATTTATAAAGTGAATGTTTTTAAATAACAAAATAACTTTAAAATCTATTCTAGAATTTTATTTGAAAATTATATGAAAAATTTTATACTTCAGTAATTTCTAAAAAAATTATAAAAATTCTTCGATAAATATATCAATAAATAAATATAATAATAAGAAAAAATGTATTACTATAAAAATACTATTATTTAAAATATAAGTACGAATAATTTTCTGTAAATATTTATGTTGGTGATAAAAACCCCAGTGTTGATTTTCGTATGATGGTTGAGTTAAGCCAACTCCGCGAACAGCTGTAGCGCAATAAGGTAACAGCTGCAGTCGCGCAATGACTAATAACAGTTGAATAGCAGCTTCATAGATAAGTAATTATGATGTGAATTTATGCGATTTTAGTCGCGCAAACGCATTTTTGATTTCTTAGATCGTTATTGGACAAATAATTATATATAAAAGGGGGAAGAGAAGAAGGCATATAAACTCGTGGTAACGGGCACCGAACTCACTCAGTATTCGATTTTGGTTCATCACGAATCACTAAACCGAATAGATTATATCTCCTCCTTTATTTTAAAAATTGTGAGTGCCGCAGAAATAAACATCTTAACGAATTATTAAATATTTTATTCAAGTTTCACTGCACTTAAATCCTTTCCTTTATCGCGATTCGTGTAGTTAACAATTTATTTAGTATTAACCACTGAAAAAAATCTTTAAAAACAACTAAGTATAATATTGTGCATTATAATGTTTCAGTTTAAAAAAATATGATTTCACATATTTAGTTACTTTTTTTGGACCGATACAAAAACAACATTAAGTATTTTAATAGTATTTTGTAAAAGCATATAAAATATAATGCAACTGAAGTTCTAAAAGTGATTAAATCTGTTTCATAATTTTGGATTGTTTTATTTAGGAAGTTTTTACTTGTAAGTTTTCATTGAATAATTTAATTTTTTTTTTAATAAATCATTTTATGAATATCATAGATTTTAAGAATTCGTAAATATTATTCGTGGTACGTATGTGTACCTTAATATAATACAGTAATAATAATTTATTCATTTATAAGGTTCAGGACTTGAGGTGTTTGATTTCAATAAAGTTTTTGGTTTAATAATTAAATAATTGTTTATTTTCTTTAGCGTTTCATTTGTAACATTTTATGAATTATAGATTTTATCATTTATCATAACATAGAGTTACAATTGTTTAGTTGATTTATAATTGTATTTAGGAAAAATCGGAAGTAGCTAGGTGATTGGTGTATTGCAAATAGATATGAATTAAAGTGAGATGAATAAGTAAGTCATTGCTGCGTGAAAATGGAGAAGCAATAAATATCTAAGGAGTAAATAAATTTCGGAGTAAATAAATATCTAAGAAAATATCGTATAAAATCTAAGAAAATAATCTTGTGACAAAACAATTTTGAGTAGCGATAATTGATGTAGCTATTTAATGATGATTGAAATGTTATTTAATATTCGGAGGATATATATAAGGTTTTAGAAATTAATAGTGTTCGATAGTTCGAAGATTTCCGATATAGAGTGTAATTCATAATTTTAAATGTATAATGTAGCATTTAACGCAGAATTGAGAGGGCAAAGATATCGTAAGTGTTTAACGTGTAGTAATCAGTCGTTGTATTTTCGTAGTGAACTTGTAAGAATGCTGGCATCAAAGGTTTTTCAAAGGGGAGCAAAAGTGTATTATTAATACGGAGTATTATATATTATTGTCATAAATATTGATTTTACTAATTGAATAATATATATTGATAAGATTATTTTTACTTTAAAAAAATTTTTAAAGTACAATAACAATATATTATACAATAATAAATAATTATTAAATAAAAAATTCAAGGAAGCGTTATAATTTCTTTTGTGCTTTACCATAAATAATAAAATAGATAGTTATTAAATATATTCAGTATATTTAACTTCAAAGAAATGAATGTAATTTTTTCAAATGCATCTATATTCAATGTTGAATATATTCTTGTAATTAATGATAAATATTTTTGCGTATAGATCTGTAGAAATAACTTTAATATATGTATCTTAAACTTGGTAATTATAAATACACATAAAATTTGAAATAAATGTTCGATAGATATACATCATCTAATTTTATGATTAAATTTATGATAAAACTAAGTATATTTTTAGTTAAATTTACACGTTTTTTAATATCAAAAATTATTTATATAATTATTAGCTATTGATTTAAATAAATATATTTTACAATTAACATTTTAAGAATTTTTATATTGAATTATTATTTTAGATTTTGAATGAAATAATGTAATATAACGTTTTTAGTTTGATTAATATTTTTTAACTTTACAGAAATTTATCAAAGTTTAATTTAATGAATAGATTATAAATGAATGCAATTAATTGTTCAAGTTTTTAAGTAATTAGAAGACTTTTTAATTCCCATGTATCCTTTCGTATATTTAGATATTAATACTCTACGCTTATGTAAACGTAAAAAAAGATTTCATATTTTAGACAAAACTCAAGCACCTGATAAAAATGTTTTTTTTTTGTATTTTTTAACAGCATTAATTGCTATTCGTCAATCTCCGCTTATAATTTCGATTAAATTACCAAAATATTAGCTGTTTATATGCAATTTTTATAAGTATATAATTCTACTGATCCTTGATTGAATTAAAATAAAAATTGTTTTCAAATAATACTTATAATGATTTAGTGTTATAATTAAAGAACAAGATAAGAAATTACTCCTGTTTTGTATAGGCACTATATTAAATGTTAATTTTTTTTACCATTTAACTGTTCTAAAAAGTATTTAAACAAATATCTCAGTATTTTCAGTTTAAAAAAGCCCTATAGGATAAATTTTCAATTCTATATCAATATATCTATAGACAATAGTAAAAATAATAAATAGTAAGTAAGTAAATTTAATTTATAAAAATATATTATAAATGCTCACAACACAACTTTGTATTTATATCATCGAATATAATTTGAAATTTTACTGTAAGTTATTGAACTTCTCATATTCTATAAGTTTAAAATTGTTACAGTACAATAAATTCCGTAACACATAGCTGCAGTTCAGTAACAATTAGCATTTAGAAGAATTATGATATATTTTTAATGTATTAATTTTTATAGATTCGACAATGTATCTGCCGAAATAACTAGATTCGTTAAAATGAAAAAAAAAATCACTCGATTACATATACTTAGAGAGTTTTTATTAAACACTGTTTTTCAAATTGCAGGTACAACAACATTATTCTTAAAAAAATTTTTTTTAAGTCAATTACACATTATTTTAAAAAAAAATAACATTTAAAAAATGTTCTTTGTTTTTCTATAGATTTTTTTTAATCTTATTTGAAATGATAAAAAATTATTTATATTTTACATTAATAATTATTGTCTATTTATTTTATTATTTTTACAATTTGAAAATTATGAAAAATATATATCTTCTTGTAATGTCATATATTGAAGAATTCAAAGAAATTTGGAAAACATTTACGTGGGTGGATTTGATTCCTAACGTCAATAGCGACGGGAAGAGTTTTCAGAGAATAAAAACAGTCGTTCCTGCTGTGACCTTACGATGCTGCGGTATCATGGCATACGTCGCCGAGCTTTATTGGATCCTTTTTCCCTGGGTATCACTTCTGTATCTGCTCTTTTCTGCTCTTCTATCTCCGCTCGATGCTCCCAGTTGTCTTATACGCGGCAGGGTAGCTCAAACTACCTGCAGGGAATCAAAGGCCTGACCACCCGGCCTCGTAGTAGGAAACCCTAGATCAACTAGTACTGTGGTCGCAATTATGTGCAGAACACGGCGACACGTTCGGAGCATGTGATACACTTGTTCGCATGAGTCTATGCGTGTCGAATGCCTATAGAACGATTCGTAAAATTATGGTATTAATGTAGCCCGACGCGCCACGCGATAAGATAATATATTATACACATAATGTACTTATTTTTGTTTAAATAAATAATTTTTTCTTTTTAACAATTCAATTACTCATAATTTTGAAAGAGTTTTGTAATTTAAAACATTTTTATTACATTTAATTTAATTTTTATCGTTTTACTAATTTAGAAATCTACAAATGTTTTCAAATTATATTTATTTTTTTCGAATTTATTTTTTTTTGAAATTCCAAATTTTTCGCAAAATGATTCATTATTAATAATATTTGTTTTTAGTAATACTATTAATAATTAATTAATTAATATTTTATATAGGTTTTTTACTTTTTTTATCAGAGTTCAGTTTGATTGTTTTATTAATATAGATATTAAATATTTATTATAAATTTTAGTTAAAAGAAATGACACGTATATTTTAAACGAAATATATATAATATATATAATTGAAAATGTATTTTTGTAAGTATATTAAGACATTTTAATCGTTGTATTAGAACAAGACTGATTCAGGGGTTTTTTTTTGTTCTACTATAGGATTAGTTGCTGAGGAATAGCACTATGGAGTGTATTTTCTTAACTTCAGCAATAGTATATATTTATACATTTCGAACAATCTGTACATAACATAAGTCATAGTGCGTGACGTTTACTGATTTAATCTTTAGATGCACTCATCTATTAGCGAAGCATATTTACTAATACATGCTAATGTAGTTACTAAATGTAAATCAAGAAAGATCAACAACTACTGTTAAATGATCAGCGGTTTTTATAATGGATAAGATCATACATCAGTTACTCACTTATTCTTTTATTATGTGTTTCTCCATCATTCTAAATCTGTCTGTCTCTTTCTCTATCTCACTGTCATTTACTTAGTTTTTGTTTCTCTATCTCTTTTTGTCTTAACTTTAATAATCCTTAAAAATGTGTTTTTTTAAATTCGTTGTCTTGTGTATAAAAATATACAATTTATTAAAAAAGTAATAATTAATATATATTTACGAAATAAATTGTTGATTAAGAAACTTGGATAGAACTTTTTTTTATTTCATCGTTAAAATTTATGTGAACTTAATATTTATAAGTATAAATAAAAAATTTTAAATATAAAGTTTAAATATGTATATACTATGTATAGATATTTTCGACTTCATTATTCTTGTCTTATCGTATTGATATTATAATTGTATTTCAAAGATTGCATTTTATTTTTAAAAAATTAATGATGGAGTTTGAGAAAATTATTAAATTTTCAAAAGTTTTGTATTAAATAATTTTTATAATAACTTTTGTAAAACAGTTTTAAAAATAATGTACTAATATCAATTAAAAAGTTTGAAATATTTACTGAAAATTGACGGTATATTTACCGACATATTTAAGGTGCTATTACGATTTTAGATAGTTCAATTATTTTGTTGATTGTTCGAATAAGATTAAAGCTGTATACTATTCTGCACAAATGATCAAGATCTATAACTATGAAAGGAAGAAAAGCTTCCGTTAAATATATAATTTTATTAAACAAATTAATTATTATTAAAAAAAAGGTTTTAATAAAATTTTAAAATAAATCATGGAATTGCAATTCATATATTATTATCTAAATAAAAATTGAAGTATTAAAAATTTTTTTTATAATTCCTTAATTGATTCTTAAATAACTTAACATCTTTTAAGTGCATTTTAAAGAAAATTTATAATTTAATAAATAAAAAAATTTTAATATTATAAGCTTAAGTTCATCAAGATCTTTTGTTGATATTTTGATATTTTTTAATTTCAACTAGTCGACTTATTAAAAAGAACTTGTAATTTTAATTGCTTTAAGAAATATAAAATGTATTTAAACTATTAGTGTATTTACGTTGATTTTCTTCTATATTTATTAATTATTTATTCGCTTTAAAAAAATACTGTTTAATATAAGAAATTTTAATATACTATCAAATATTGTATGGAGGTAGTCGTGGACTAAGAAACGATAAAGGATCACAAAACACAAAGATTTCTTGGTATTAAAAAAATGTAGGATAACAAACTAAGGACCTACTAGGTATGAATAATTATAGCAACAGTCGAAGATGTATGGAGATAACCGCCTCATTAAAAAATGCGTGATGGTAGACAATTACCCACAGGACACGTGGAATGACCACAGTATTGAAAGATGTACAGTTAATAACACTATTTAAGAATATGGAAAGTAATGTATGATGTTAAGTAGTGTAAACTAATGTGTGATGCAGAAATCATCATGTTACTGATGAAAATACGATATATGAAGTAGTTACATATTCATAAATATTGTGATATTCAAATTGTATTGAAACTACAAAAGCACTCTTGATAAGTACAATCACTTATTAACATACGACTTTCAATTTTATAAAGTAGGTATCTTTGATACAACTAAAATATATTTTCTTACTGTGATTATAAATTATGAATATATGCTCTAGTATTGTGTCTTTTTATTCTTAATTATCTAATATTTATAAATTTACGACAAAGACTATAATATTATTTCAGTAATCAAAGATTTTATTAGAAAAAGTACCAGAGCAAGTTCATTGGAGCTATTCTAGAAAAAGGTGGCAACTATGTAGTCTGAAAACTGAATAAATTATAAACGAGTGATAAATTATAGTTAATGAATGCGAAAACACAATTTAAAAACTTATAAATTTATTTTTTAAAAATTCAAATAAAAAACAATGTACATTTATCAGGGTAGCATGTATAAATTACAAATGAAATTTTTAAAAATAAGCCAACTCATTCTCTAATTATACACGTTAATGAGATACATTTACAACAATAGTAGTATATACATATGAGTAATAAAAAATAGATACTTAAAATAATAAAAATAAATAGTATTAAAAAAAAGGAAAGAGAAATAAAACACGCGTATGTATAGAAAATTCATTTTGTACACTATATCATCTTACCTCTTTTTCTTCTTTCGTTTATTCGACGGATTTAATGTTCACGCAATAATTTTTCTCTTCACTATCATTCCCCTTTTATTAATTTTTACTGGAAATTACCTGGCTTACAGAACCATAGATACCATCTCACATATTTTATCTTACTTTATTTCCATAAAAACTTTCGTATATTTGTTTATTGTGTACATTTTCATCCTAAAAAGTTGAAGATGTGACAACTTTAAGTCAAAATTTGTTTAACATTAACTGATGCACTTTAAAGTGGTCTATTTTTGATAAGATAGTGCTCTTCTTATCTTAGGTCATCGGACACTTATGGTGTAGATAAGAGAGATACAGAAAGGTAGAACAAGGCTGTACGTTGACGGTAAAAAGATGAAGTGAGAATAAGGGAGTGTGCGCAGGTACGTGCTCGTCGATGTTCTGACGGGGTGAGTGATAGTGTGATTTACGTTACAATATTTAAAGAAAGAGAGAGGGAGAGAATGATACAGATTCATAAAAATGCTTGCTGAAAAAGGAATGAGTGAAAAAAGATGTACTAATTAGCAGACTAGGTGTATCGTCCAAGATTTTTTAATTGATGTCGAATTTCCATATACATGGCCTTGGCCATTATCGCAATTTTTACCTTATTTGCTAATATCTATTGAAGTATTTAAAAAAATGATCATTATTACTTAGAATATAGAAATTTTGAATGATAAAAATTTAGTGTATGGTATGTATATTTTATTTTGAAAAATTGTTACATCATTATAAATCTAAAAGTTTAATTAGAGTTATAGAAGTTCATTACAATGAGTAAATTTATTTAGAGTTTTCTGGTGGTGGGAAGGAAAAAGTGATTACTAATATTTTTTAAATTTATGATACAATGATACATCAAAATATAGGTTATTTAGTATTGTTGTTTTAGTTTATTGGCGTTTTATTTCATGTACATAAATTTTATTATTGACTAAAAGACGAACTAAATTATGCATTCTTTTATAATAAATTATGAAATAATATTAATTATAATGTAAAATTATTATTCAGTAATATATAAGAGTGGTTTTAAGTATTTACTCCACTAAGTAACTTTTATAAATAATTAAAATTTTATTTAAAATGTTCATATTTTATTCACAATTTTTTTTAAATATAAAAAACTATTTCTTAAATTTTTGATAAAATTAAACTAATATCAAAATAAAACGAACACTTTAAAAAATAAGACTAAAAAAACTTTGAAATATTTTTTTTTTAACTTTGTTTTTAATAATAACTTTAACTGGATATCTTAATAAATGTATAAATTCTATTTGTCTGTATGTAATTTATTTAAAGTTAATCTAAAAGTTGATCTAAAATGAATATATGTTCTGCTTGAACTTAAAAATATCAATATAATTTAAAAAATTTAACTATTAAATAATAATAATTAATAAAATTTAATTATTTATTTTAAAGTTATTATTTTTAATTACTAATAATACTAATGATATCTTAAAGATAATAGAAATTTTTTCATTTTTTTATTATAGAAATTCACTTTATTTAATTATAATAATATTTTTAAATAATAATTTTTAGGTTTATTCCAAAATAATATTTTTTAGTTTCAAAACATAAATTTAATATTCAATTTTTGGAAACTTTTTTAAGCAATATTTTTCTAAATTTATTTACATTTTCTTAACTTATTATTGATATTAAACTGTTACGTTCTTCGCTTTTAAATATTCGACATTCTTGTATTTTATATAAAAAATAATAAAAGTGTATAAAAGTTTAATTAATATTTAAATTATTAATTATAATGTAATAATTTGAAAATAATGGAAAAACATTAAAATTATTTTTTTATGATGATTATTATTTAAAATATAATCTATAATATAAATAACTATAATGAAATTAGAATAAGGCTTTTGACAACAATATCTTTTTATTACTTTATGAAACATTAATTCACTTTACTGACTTTTGTAAATTCGTATTAGACTTAGTATTTATCTAAATATTTCTTGATAATAAAAAGAGTATTTTAAAAAATTATTTTAGAATATCCTGAATACATATGAATATTTTCAATTATTTTAAATGAATTTTATGTGAACTCTTAAAGCAATGCCTAAACAGAAAAAATAAGTTACGCTTGTACCTACTATCATTTTATTTTAGGAATTTTAATAACCTGAATGAGAAAACAAAATAATATTAATTCAATATATTTAAAAAAATTTTTTTTATTTATTTTAATTATAAGTGAGAGTATTCTAAAGTCAGATGAACTAAAGAAAATTGCAAAAAACAAATGTACATATACTTACATTTGCCTTCGCCGAGTTCCTTAGCTCTTAGCTTTCCAAATGTCACTGATAAAGCGCAGATTATCCACCAGATGATCCAATCAAGAAGCATCTTTAAAAACTTTATTTTTTGTTTATATCTTATCAAAAATACGTATGCACAGTTTACAAGAGTGCACTTCACTGAAAGCTCAATCTCATTCGTTTTTATGTGCTCAGAGAAACATCAAATTACAGTTCATTTTGTCACGTGTTATTTTTCATTTTTAGTTATTTAAATACATTCGTCAATGATAGAAGAAATTAATTTTACGCAGATAACATGTATTCTGTTCATAATGAAGGCTTACAAAATAAAGGCAGACACAAATATAAGAAGGCGCTTATTTTTTAGAAGATATACAGTAAACAAGTACACTTGTCGCTGTTATGAATGCACGCAGCAGTCTACAGACGACAAACACCGAACGGGGTATGTCACTGCTTCTCGTTCTGCAGTACATGTGTGCCTTTTGCTACTCATTCGAAGCGGCGCAATCAACTGCGCGCGCGCGCGACCTGCGGTTTCAAAACTATGCTACGTTGCGCTGGTGGCGCATACCAGCTATTACATGTTTTATAAAAGATAAATACCATTTCTCAATATTTTTTTTTAAATTATATTTAATAATTATTGAGCAAACAAAACATAGATTAATTTTGTAATCAACTCTTTAAAATCATTGTAATTGATTATTATTTAAGAACTTAATATAGCATACACATTATTTTGTGCAAAATTATATTTTAAGTTTTTTTTAATCAAGTTTTATGTGTATTTCGTGTCGGGTTAATATTTTTTATCTCACAATTAGAACTTAAATAAACATTAATAAAGTGTTATATACTTTAAAAATATATCTCCAATATTATAAATGAACATAAAATATCGTCAATAATTATTTAACTAATGCCTGAGATTTTTTTAATTTGTAAAAAATGAATCCAAAATTCTATTTAATATATTCTATGATCTTCATTAAAATCATCAATGCCTAAAACTATGTCTGACAGAATCAAGTACTTGTCTACTTATGTAATTACTACTTCGCAAGATCGAATATTTTTTAAAACAAACTTGTCTTCCTCTTAATTGTAATTTTTTATTTATTTTAAGAAAACGATATCATTCTCATATATGTATAAATTTGTGCAAACGATATTATAAAAAGAATTACAATGATAAAGTTTGTGAAAATGAAAAATTTATTGAAGTTTATCAATAAATAAATCGAATATTTTACTTTAAAGTCCTTTTAAAAATTAAATTACACAATGTAATTTATTATTAATTATTCTAAAATACAAAATAGATTCTAAAGATATTAAATAAAAATTATCATGAAAATCATTATTTTAATGAATCTTTTATTTCCATAGTTTTATTTCGTATTATTTATGACAATATATTATTCTATATAAAAACTAATCAAATTTTTGGCTTAGTAGTATCTTTTAATATCCTTAACCTTTTTTTATATAATATGTTTTAGTATTTAGTTCATAATAAAATAAAAAAATTATAAACACTTTAATATTAATATTTGAAAAGATTTTATAATTTTGTTGATTTCATAATTTTATTTACTTTCAATTAAGTTTTATTGTAATTGGAATTAGATTTCTTTTATTTTTCTTGAATATATTTTATTAACATTGTCACTGATAGCTTCATTTTCTTAGAAAAAAATTTCTTTGAAGTAATATTTATAAAAATATTTAGTACACAAAATATTAATGCATAATTTTTTTCGTCAATTCAACGAAATAGTTCAAATATGCATTAGATATATAATTTATAACAAACATAAGTATAATATTACTTATTTAAATAATTAATTATAGGCGATTTAATAATCATGTTTATATTGTAGTTTAAAATATTTTCATTAATAAAAAAAATGAAAACAACAAATAACAATGTATTTTTTAAATACTTTATGAAGAAGAATGAATAGGCTTCCAAATTATTTTTTAAATATTTATCATTTAATCCTCATATAGGTATTATATTAGAATAATATATTCTATATATAGAATAAAAAAATTTATATATTATATTTCTATCAATATATGATTATTTTTTTAAAACACAGCAAATTTTTATTTTAAAAAAATTGAGTAGGCAAAAGTTAGCAGATTAATAATAACAGTTACTGATATAAAAAAAGGAAAAAAATTGGATACTGGATTTTCGATTATTGATATACAAATGTTTAACTAATAAAATACATATACATCTGATACATTTTCAATAAATTTAAGAAATGGAAGAATTAAAATTGAAAATATATGGATAGTATTTGCGAGTATCTGCTTTTATAAGTTAGATTATGAAATAACAAATATAAATGATGCAAACTTTTTTAGATGACTTGTACTCAAAGGTTTTTGGGTAAAATTATTTTTCTCTAGATATTAACGGGCGGAGAATATATTGTATTAATTATAAGAAATTCAAGTTTTATACTCTTGATTTTTAAGACAAATTTTTATTATATAAGAGTATTTTATTAAATTCAACTATTCGTCGAATACTTAATTTAATTCTTAAACATTTGTTATCGTAGACAATAAGTCCATCTCTGGTAAGATTCATTTAAATCTTCTTTCTAGTTTTAAATATTCATTTAAAACTTCAGTTTAATAAATCATTCAACGTGAGACAAGCAGAAATCCCCTAAAACATGTGTATGTGATTGTTGTAATACACTACACTGTATATCTTAATTAAAATTTTAATTTTGATCAATTCAAAAAAAAGACACAAAGATCAAACTTTATTTAAGTCTACAAAATTAAGAAAATAATTATTGTCGAAAGATTTTTAAGAGTTAAATCTGCTTAAAATATATATTTTGGTTATAAAAAATTTATTTCTTCTTTATAAAAATAAGTATAAAAGAAAGAATAAGAAAATCTAGAAAAATCAGCAGCTTAGTGATTTAAATAAATATATGTAGTTAAAAAAACTTATAAAAAGTTTTGTTAAACTACTTCAGTATAGTGAAAAAAGGGTTTTAACTTTTAACTCTATTAATTGAGCTGAAATATAGCAAATTAATGTATGTCATTAAGTTGCCGTTACAAACTGAAGGTTGACTGCGAGCTAACGATAACTATAATTATTTCTCAATTAATCTTTACAATTATTTTTTTACATGTATATTAATAAGTTTAAATAATATATATGAATATAAAAATGTATAAACAATATGAACGATAATGTTTTAAAAGAATGGTTTAAAAGTAGTTTAAAAAGTTGTTTTTAATCAGATGTAGAAAATTTCAGTAAATATAATTAGAAAAATCATTAGAATTTATTTAATATTTATGTATTTAATACTTTATTTTAGAATAATAAAATTTTTAAACTATGATACTTCACATCTTACATATCTAGTACATTCTTTGTATTGTTCGTTTCTTTCGTAAAATACATATAATGGACCGAGAGGCTCATCAGTTATAGATTATATTATAACAAATGAAGAAGGAGAAGACATAATAGAAAAGTTAAATATAAAATATATAATAGAATAAGATCATCAATCCCTTATAATAAGTCTATATGAATATATAGAAAATAATCAAACAGTAGAAAGAAAAATATACAGGTCGGAATGGACTGAAAACTCAAAAAAGGAGTACCAGAGGAAATTAGAACAAGGTAAGGGAATAAAAAAATGAAATGAATTAAAAAGAAAAATTTTAGCATTAAAGAAAAGGAAAAAAAGTAAGAAATAAAAACAAAGATTCATAGTGAGACGAAGAAACGTGGGAAATTAAAAAAAAAGTTAAAGAAAAGTACATAAAAAGGAAACAACCCAGAAATAGATAGAAATAGACAACAAAGAAATAGATAGCACAAATTTTTGAGTAGGAAAGAAAAAATACAGGAAATTAATAAAAATGAAGAAAAGAAAAGAAATTATAAGAGAAATAGAAGAAGCAGTAAAAGACAACACAGGGCAGATATTTTGAAAACTAATAAATAAAGGGAGGAGAAAAAATAAAAAATAAAAAATAACGTAAGTAATGAGGAATCGAAAGAACATTATAAAAAACTTTACGAAGAAACAGATAAGAAATCTATCTATGGAAAATATGAAGATAGAAAAGTATACAATACATATGGTTAAAGAATTTTATAAAGACTCAAGAGTGAAAATATAAATTGATGATGAAATAATCATGGAAATGCATACAAATAAAGGTATAAAACAGGGATTTCTATTGAGCCCGTTATTGTTCAACATAGCCATGAAAGATATCGAAAGTTCGTTAATAAAATCCAGATTATTGGGAATTAAAATCGATAATAAAAAATTAGATATATCTCTTATGCTCACGACACCGTAATAATCGCGAAATGCGAAACAGAATTAAAAGAACTGTTAAGATTATTATGGAGAAATTTATAAGATATATAAATAAAGATCTAGATCTTTATACCGAGAAGACAAAAATTTTGTGAATTGGAAACCCCAAATGGAAGATAAAAATAATTATCAGATGGAGAGAAGAGTTAATAGAATCGATCAAAAATTACAATTACTTCGGTTACATATTCAATTAAAACAATAAAGACAAAAGGCAAATAAAAATGGTTAAAAAAAGCTAACTAAAAAATGGGGAAAATATGGCACCTGAGTGAAATGTGGTTTCAAGAAAATAAAAAATGAAATTTAAAATATTCGATGGCCTAATTGATGGAGTATCATTATATGGTTTGGAAATATGGGGTTGGAAAGCAAATGGAGAATTGGAAAAATTTTAAAATGATTTATAAAATGGATAATAGGATAGAGAGAAACATCCCTGACACCGTACTGATACTGGACAACAAAAGAAATAATCTAGGTATCAAGACAGCTAAAAGAGTAATCAACTTCGAAAAAATAATAATTAAACATAATCAAAATGAATTAATGAAAGAATGCCTAAAAGCAGCCTTGAAAGACGCAAGAGAATACGAATTCAATAAAGAAAACAACAGGAGATGGATATAAACGCTAGATGAAAAAAGAATAGAATTCTGGAATAATATCGGCTGGTCTGATAGACCTTGGACAACAAAAATAGAAAATGGAAAGAACTTTGGATGTAAGAAGAAATTATTCTTGTAGAACAATAATAACAACAAAAACAATGGTTAGCAAAATTGGAAAATTCGGAATACGCCAAAGAGAATAAATTTATCATTTTAGAGGGACTCATAGTAAGGAAAAGTATTTACTAAAAAAAGGTTGAGAAACGAAAAATTGTGATGAAAACACTCGCTAGAATCCGAATGGGAAATAAAGCAAAGAGTAAATTAGAGGAAAATAAAAAGTGCAGATTTTGCAAAAAGCTAGAAACAAACAAGCATATTCTAGAAGAATGCGAAATAACCGAAAACAAGGAGATACAATGGCAAAAAATACTAAAAGGAGAAAAACACTACATAGATAAACTTAAAAAAATTCAAAAAAATGAAAAAAGAGAAAAAAACGATAACCATTGAAAATAAATAAAAAAATGAAGAAAATAACATAATCGTCAAGAATAAATAACAAGTAAGGAAAAAATACAAGACTCTCATGAAGACACTAATAATAACCTAAATATAAATAATATTTATTAAAATAAGATATAAATATGTCAATATAACAATATATAATATTTTTTAATAAACTATCAATTAATCTACCTAATTTTTTTTACAGTTTCAGGATTCTGCTTTCTCTATTTATTATTATTTTCTATTTGCTTGTTATTTACCAATTTTTTTATTTAATTAACTCACGTATAAATTTTATTCAGTTCATTACTGGGCACAAACATAATGAAACTTATCCCCATTTTAACTTCAGCTGTCAACACTATCTACTGTTCAAATCAATCTTTTTATGTTTATATTATTATACTTTCAATGAAAATAGTAATAGAATTAATTAATTTATATACATTTATTTAGTAATTATTTTTCTCTTACTTTTTATTTTCTCCGTTATTGAGTGTTTTTGTAACGGAATAAAAAATTATTTTTTACTGTGATAATGATTCGTTTAATTTAAAGTTATATTTAATTTTAAACAATTTTTGTTCCCTCTGATTTGTTTTTACTCATATTTATCATAAAAGTGAATGTATGATTCTAATGACTATTCTTAAAAATTGGTTATTACAGTAATTATACGTATATTATAGCATTATAAGGATAATAGAGTAATTTTACTAATGAATGTAATATACTCAGATACTTTGTTTTTATCAAATTAATATAAGTTCTGATTAAAATGAATTATTTTTATTTGTATTCATTTTATATCTAATTCATCACAAAATATTAAAGAATACAAAATAATAGTTATTCATAAAAGAAATTAATAAAAACGTAAAAAAAATAAAACCAACAATACTGAATTTAATAAATAAAAAAATTATTTTCTTAGTAATACATTCTAGTAAAAATTAAAAAATTAAAATTTTTATTTAAATTAAACTAAACAATAAATATTTGTATTACTTAACTTACATACTATACTAGAAAAATTATAGATTATTCTTTTTACTAATGTTATATTTTAAATAGTTATTTTATTTTATTAATTCAGACATTTATAATAATTATAAAAGATAAAATTAAAATTTATAGGAGATTCGGAAATTTTTTAGCTTAATAATTTTTATATAACTTTTAATATATACAAATTACCATATTTGTTATTTTTACATAAACCTGTTATATTTCCGTGTATATTAACTTTTTTAAAACGAATAATGATGATTAATGATGAAATTAGTTTACTTGGTAAGTTCTTGCGATAATCACTTTTTAGTAAATACGAAATAAAAATTGAATAAATTAAAAAAAGTTGAATAAATTAAAATGAATACTAAGAAATAAACTAATTAATAATAAAAGGAAAATAATAATCGTTTTCATAATACGAATAAAATGCATATAGAACAAGATATGCTATGGTTTATTAAATTACTAAGTATCTGTACAGATGATATTTTGCTTGGGAAGGTAATTAATATCAAATGAAATACGTTTAAATTTATAAATTAGACTAAAATGAAATAACTATGCTTTTAAAAAAATGTATTAATTCTACCTTTCGGAGGAAAATTCCTACATATAAGATTTTTGTATAATAAATGTTCAACTAAAAATAATAGAAATAATATTTTCAAAATCATAACTATAATAAAGCACATAAAAGCAATAAATAAACATACTATATAATCTAAATTAAACATTTTTTTAGGTACTTATACTAAATAATGGTAGTAATTTTCTATTGATTATGTATTATAGAAAAAATTAATAATTTATATAAATATAATATCATAAATAACAAATATTTTTTTCATTTAGATATTGTTCTTATTTATGATGGTAATTTTTCAAGTAAATCAGTAGCAAAATATTATTATAAATAATTGAATGGTGACGTCTTTAGAAACTATTTTCTTCTCTTTTATAATATTAGTCATAATGTAATTTATCTGCTTATAGTTTTAGGAGTTAAGGGGAACTTAACAGATAAAGAAAAATCTTTTTGTAATTTTTTATCAATGTTATTAATTATATATATATAATAAATTTAGCACTATTTTATAATATATTAGGTGTTATTTATTTGCAAAAATTATTTTTAAATATTTATATTTTAATATAACTATTACAACTATAATTATAACCATTTAAGTAAGAGTTATTGAATAAATAACATTACACGATACCAACGATTATTTAATGTAAGATTGCATAAAACTTATAAAGTAAAAAATGTAGATATAGTGTATAATTATTTCCTTTATATAGGAATTGCAGAACATTAGTTGCATAAATTTGATCTTTCTATTTAGTTTTTACTTTTAAAATACTAATATGTTGTTAATAATAAGGACATTTTTGTATTTGTCGTAGAATTTAAGAAATAAAGAATAATAAATTTAATAATAAATTTAGAAATAGATTTAAGGAAGAAAGTATGTAACTATTTTTATATTGCAACATAATTTTTTAGAATCTCTATTTAAATAAATATAAAAAACTATTTACAAATTTGCTTCTTGATGTAATATAACTTAATTAAGAGTAGTTTTTTGTCGTGCTCTTCGATAATCGAAACATAGTGCTGTCTAACAGGTTATCCGTATCTATTCACTTTCTTTGTCCTATATATTGCAAACGTTTTTGTTTGTATAATATTATCAGGAAAACTTCGAAAAATATTTACATATCAATTCCTTGAAAGAAATATTAATATATTGTAAAAATTTGTATTAGTATTAATATCTGTAATTTTTAAATAATCACGATTTTAAAACTACTAAAAAATTATTTAACAATAGAAAAACAAATAACGTAAATAACAATAATTTTTATAAAGCTTTTTAGAAATTTCCGTTAGATTGTAACTGATAATAGCTACAGTTGTTAATTAATAATACAGTTTTATTTTGTTTTAATATTTCTGAACAAATAAAGATTTTAAATTGGCTATTTTATCTAGCATTTTATCTTTATACTATATATATATATTTATATTTGTTATATTTGTTATATTTATATTTAAATATATATATTTGTATATACAAAATTCATTATAAGGCTAAACTAACTTAGTAAAAGTCTCGTTTTAATACCACAATCGGTATATTCTGTAACGAATCTTTTTTTCGTTACTACTTTATTCCGAACCATCATTGATTTACTGTAGCCTTACAATATGTACATCATCTCACACGATTTAATTTTTTTTAACATTCCATGATATCTTAAAGCAAAAAAATTCTTAAAAATGATAATATTTTGCTTCTTTCGGAAAAATCCCTATTTTCCATTGATAATAATTATACACAGGATGATAAGAATATAATTATACGCAGGCTGATCCTACACACAGTAGGAAAGCTTATAGAATTTAAAAAAAAATAAAAGGACAAGCTTTAAACTTATAAATAAAACTAATATTTAACAATTCTCTTAAAGTAAATTTTTAAATTAATAAAATTATTTTTAAATAAATACACTTTTGTAATAAAATTTAAATATTTTATGTATAAAAAATATTGAAAGTTTTAATATCACAACGAATAAATTACTTTATTATCATTGTGAATATTTTAAAAAATTTTAAATAATTAAATAATTACTGAATAATAGATTGTACAGTAAATATGTAAATATTTTTAAAAAGTTAAACTTTATTAATACTTATTATGTTATTATATAAACTATTATATCAAAATTTTATAAATAGTCAATGTCTTATTTTAAAATATTAATGAAAATAATAATAAGCTTTGTGAATTTAATTATTTTAAAAATAGACACAATAGTTTATATATTATCAAATATTATTATTATTATATGAACGAAATAAATTATTAAAAAAAATTGATATTATTACAAAATTATAAAGTATTTTACATAAAATTTTTTTATTTTTTTTAAATTACGAATTTAATTTCAAATTAATAAAAAACAATAATAGTATTTAATTCATTATTTAGTTATTCAATAAAATTAAACTTTATAGGTTATTATAACATCAGAAATATTAAGTATCAAGAAAAAAAATTTTTTAATAAATGTCTATTTAAGCCAAAAGTTATTATTTAATAAATTAAATTAAATTGAATATAATATTATCAAATATATAAGTATATGTTAGATACTAAATCTTTATTTACTACAATGATATACATTAAAATAAATAATTATTATAAATAAATTTAGATAAATAATATAGTTCGAAGCATCACCATTAAGAATTTCTTAATTTATTAATAAAAGATTTTAAATTTCAATCTATTAAATTAGTTTTATAAATGAACTACTAAATTTTTTCAGTCGATTCAAATAAATCAAACACATTTTGAACAAATGTGACCAATTAAAAATTTTTTTAAAACATAAAAGCTTTTATAAATAAGTTCAATTATGAATTCTTTTAAATTTTTTAAAATTTTCCCTTGATATTTTCTTTGTGTAAATTAACTCGTAATTTTTTCTTTTTTTTGCATAATACTTGATATTATGTTATATTAATTTAAATATTATAATGTAAGCAGTAATATAAATTAATGATACCTTTTTCTAAATCCAATAATTCTAAAAAAATTTTTAAATATAAAATATATAAATATATCAGAAGTTTTAGATAATAAAGATAATAATTTAAAAAATTAATTTCATAAGTTAACTAAAAAGTTTTTAATAGCTATGTTAAAAATTCAGATACGAAAGTAAATGTTAATCTAAATATTTAAAGATATGAGTACCAACATATATTTTCAAAATATTTCAATGTAATTGAACACAGGAGTTTAAATGTAGTGCTTCTGCATTGCGCAGGAACCTGACGTCGCCTACAAATTACATATAGCTGCTTCACAGACTGCGGCGGTATCAAATAATCATTCGAAGAGTAATATTTAAACTGGCCGCGTCTCTAGTGTAACATCAATTGGAATAATCTGCTGTACTGGTGTGCTACTTCTATCCTCAATTTTCCTACTAGCCATTGTCGACATCGTTTTATCCTCTTTTCTCGCCCTGTCTTTCTGAACCTTTTCCACTGTTTTTATCTTTTCCTTTCTCTATAGTCATATTTTTTAGTTTTTTAATAGTTATTTCAGTTTATTTAATATTTGTTTTTTATAATTTATTTATTATTTTTATTTTCTTCAGTATATATTTTCTATAAATTCCGAAAATATATTAAGCATACATAAAATTAAAAAAATGATATTTTTAATTTATTATTTTGCTTACATTGATTATGAAACAAAGAGTAATTTATATGTAACTCATGAATTGTAGCTATATTTCAGACAAAAAATGTAAAGAATATAAAATTTTTTAAAGTAAATAACCAATTTGATAAATATACATATCACGTTTTATCGAAATCTTTATAAATATAGCAATAATTGAATGCTTCCTTACATTTTAACATAATTTTTATTAAAAACTAATTGATATTTCGATTAAAATATAGTATCTATCCTTTTTATTTTTTATTAAAATGTTTTTACAAATATTAATTATAATTAATTATAATTTTTATAAAAAAAATTAAAAATAAATAAAATTTTAATATTATGATCACTTTCTCTGAATTTTTTGAAAAGCATAACATATATAAAAACTAATTAGCTTATTTGTTTTTTAAAAGTTAAAAAACAATAAGCATTTAGAAAAATAATTTTATTGGTACAATTGAAAGTAGGGGAATTAAAAAATCATTCGTTTAAAATATAAGGGAGTTATTTTAAGTGAGTACGACTGTAAACAATGAAACTTATCAGAGTATTCTGTGCATATAAAAATTAAGGTTCTATCTACTAAATTTGAAAGCAAATATGGATAGATAATATTCCATTTCTTTCTTTATTTTCAAATTTATGTTTGAAATACGTTTAACAATATAGAAAAACTAATTAAAACATTTTAGATAAGTATAATCACCAATATTTATAACGGTTTAAAGAATACAGTTAAAAAATGTTAAAAAGATTGAATAATGGAATCAAATATATGTATATAAAAAAGGAAAGATAACAAAATAGTTTTGTAAAAAACTAAAAACTAAGAAATGTAAGACTTTCTAAATATGGAAATCTTTTAGAGGATATTCATATCTTTAGATACTTCTGCATTCAATCTAATGATAATATATTCGGTTCTCTACATTTTGTTACGTTCTTTCACATTTTTTGTGTGATCATTATATCACTTTAATACAAGAATTACATGAGTATGCAGGCTCAGTTCCAATTCAAGTTTAAATTAAGTCAAAAAGTGCATCTAGTTTTTTATTTTATTTATTCTTTTATATTTCCTCTGTTGTAAGTTTCTTTTATTATTGTTTTTAATTTCTTTATACGTCGTATATTTAAAAAAATTAGAATTACCATCTGTGTGAATACAGCTTTCAGTATTTTGGACATCTATATAATAAATATCGTTCATTTTTGTAATTTCTTAATTTACTCTAATCTTAAAATAGTGGTATGAAATTTATTAATTATTATTATTTTGTATAGAATACTAATAACATTTAAATATTTCTTGTTTTAATGTAAAAATTATTAAATTATAATGCGTTCATAATTTCTTTGTTTACACATGCGGTCATATACGTACGCTCGGAAATAAACATATTTCCACATATATTTTAGAGATTAATATATTAATGAATAAATTATTAATATTTTGATAAATTTTATAAATAGTTTTTATTATATGCAATTTACAGGATTAAAAATTTTAATAAAAGTTTTTTATTGTAAACACCGTAAATATAAAATTACAACTTCAAGTAATATTAGTTGAACCTCTTTTAAAAAAATCAAATCTTTTAATATTAATACGATATACAGCTTTTATTTTGTCATTGCTAAATTTCAAATACAAAAACTATTGGAAATTAAATATTATTATTAATAATAAAATGATTATGAAGATCTGTGCTAATATTGTAAATAAATATATAAAAAAAAAAGTACCAAAAATAAATAGTGCTAATAAATAATTTATAAGTTTTCTATTATTATAAACTAGGGAATATATTACATTTACAAGTATTAATAAGACAGTATTATTAGTATTAGTAAGATAATATATATTAATAAGATAGTTATTTAATTTTTTCATATCAAATATATCGTGTAAGGCTTATATCTACGTAACTTTTTAAAATAAATATAATATACTAATTTTACTATAAGAAATTTCGTTACTATAATATAGAATATATTAAAAAAATTTGTTTGTTCAATTATACTTGAAAATGTATTTGTATAATTTAAGAGATCTAAAGTTTAAGAAATATTTAATTTCTTTGCATCTATTTTTTAAAATTCACATACGATGCTTTTAATAATTTCTAATAGTCTAAAAATGAAAAATAAAAAAATTCCTATATAATTATTAATAACAGATTCCAAAATATAAGACATTCTCTATTTTGTGTTTGAAAATATAATACAGTTTTGTGAAACTTTGTATAAAGTTAATTTTATAGTGTAAAAGTTACTATATTAATTCTCAAATCTTATACAAGCATCTAAGCATGAGTTCATATAACTATGTACGAGATTCGAATGAAGTTAATTAAAGTACTCACTGGCTGCGTTAACTGCAGGGCTGATGAGTGAGTACTTCGAGTTTCCGGTAGCAGCCCCTGGGAAAGCCTTGTCCGGCTCTGAAACACATTGTTATGATTATTCTCCGCATTATACAGTATTTTGTTAATTATACTGCTATGAATGCACACCGAATATGAAATTGCAAAATCCGAGAATATAGAAGGGCTCTTACTATTTAAAGAACGCCTTAAGTAGAATATTATCCAATCTACTGTAATGTAAAATTATACTAGCTAGCATGATTCATTACATTTTAAATATTATGTAAACACGTTAAACATCCAAAGTAATCAAAAATGCATTTCTGCTTGACACAATCTCCTTCAATATTTAACATTTTTCTTTTTATTTCACTGTAACTCTTAAAAATAAATGTCTGTAATTTTTAACATGAAATTATCTCGTTAAATTCGGGATACGAATAGACTGTCTTATAAACGGTATTAATGATTTAATATATCATACAAAATTTTAATTATTATTGGGTCGTATTTTCAAAAATTAGTATTAAATGAATATTAAAATTAATATTATAATTATGTAATAATTGAAAGTGGAATAAAAATTAAAAAATAGTAATAAAAAATGACTTGCATATTTAAAAAGTATTATAAATTTTTTTTTTAATTTATTGAACGACAAATTTTACATATTACATCGTAAAAATATAATTTAAAATACCTTCGGTAAATTTATAATTTTCCTAAAAGCAATAATCACAGTATACATATTAATAGTTTGATTAAGATATACATAATTTTAAATATTAAATATTTTAAATTATTATATCATGAAGAATTTTGTTTATATTATATTTTAATATTTTTAATAAAACGCTTTATTAATAAAAGCTTATTCGGAATAAAATAATACAATTCGATGTTATCAACGGATTAAGATAATTTTTTAAATTGCTCACTTTCTTCCTTATCAACTAAGTTAAATTGACATCACTCGATAAATGAGCTATCTATTTCTATTTTATCGATATACACTATTGATTTTAATTGAAAATATATATTTTAGTTTTATAAAAAGTAAATTATATTATTAGAAGTGAAAAAATTATTTTTCTTGTTAACATAACAATTAATATGAAATATTATAGTCATTTGAGTTTATATCTCTTTCTTAGAAATATATTTTTTTTAATTTTATTACTTCCATTTTAAATTAAATATATATTATATATGAAAATAATTATTAAAAATAACTGTGCGAATAGTTTTTGTGAAACTAGTGTGAATAGTTTATCATAATTTTTTGTTATGTATTATAATAAAATTAATTATCAAGAGGACATTTAATTTAATTTTTTGATATATAACTATTTTTTGAAAATGTTTTTTCTAAGATTTTAATAAGGTGATACATATTTTTCTAAAAATAGGAACAACGTATTCTAAAAGTACTTTAAAAAAATTGATTACTCATATATTATTTATATATTTTTTCTTATAACATTTGTTTTATATGAAACATTTTATATTAATTAGAAAAAAATTAAGAACTTCTTAAAATTTAATTTTAGTTTATATATAATATGTTTTTATTTCATATTTATGCATCATATTCACACTAAGTACTATAAGTAAATTTTTATACCTTTTTAGATAAAAAATAGAAATGAGTCTAAAAAATAAATACTGATTTAAGATAGATAAATAATACATAATATAACTTAAATAAATAGAAATAAATATAAATTTTTATTCTTTTAGAGATAGTATTCACGAGTTTTATTTTAATTAGAACGAATAAGTTTACAAAGTTTTAAAATATAGTTTGTAGAGAGAAACAATTTTTTATCTTCATTAAATTAGCTTTAATGAAATTAGCTTTCATTTAACTTCGTAGTTTTTTATTAATATAAAAGTAAAATTCTATTAGTTAAAGTAATAAAAAATAGTTATAATAAAATTATAAGAAAATTTTTCTTTTTAAAACAAAGTTTTTAAAATTTAATGTTAGTGCTTGTATAAAATTTTTTTCTATGAAATAAATTTAATCACATAATTATTCCAATTTATCATTGTATTAAAGTTCAATTTATTTAATACAAAATAAATTCATTTAAATTTATATTATAAAATTATTTATGTAAAAAATACTTTCAATATATTAAATATTAATCATTAAAAGAAATTCAATTATAATCTGTTATTTAAGTCAAATTTTGTACAGGTAATAGTTAATTTTAAATTTGGATTTTAATTTGTAATTAAAGCTTTTATTTAGACAAAACTAATAGTAGTATCGAAATAATGTAAAAACATAATTTAAATCAAATATTTTTGCTTTTATTGATAAAAGTTCTGTATCAAAAATTTTTTTATGTTGTCAACAGTTATCATACAATTTCTCTGGTACATTACAATCGACGCACATTTAAATTTTTATAACCTGCCAACTTAACCATTGTTTAAAGCTTATTCTACAAAAAATCTTCAAAAAAGTAGGTGATTTTCTTAATAGCTATTGAAAAATAATGTTAATGCATTGAACAATTAATGATTTTATTTTCTGCTGCATACACACCGAAACTCGTATATCTATCAAATCTATTCTTTATTGGAAATGCATAAGCACCATATATATTGTCATTTAAGTTTAATGAGTGTATATATTAAAAAATATGTTTGTCAAATTGTTCATAATTTGAAAATCTAAATTATCGTATACTTATTGTTCTACAGAGAAAGCATTTGTATAGCTCTGTTTTGTTCTTTCACACAACATAATATTTTAATCAGAGCGTTATTAATACTAACAACGATGCGTCTCGTAATTTAATTACTGAGGTGATTGATTATAAATTAAATAAATTGATATGCTAATGAAATAACTTTTTTTGAGAAGCGAATTTGTTTAATATGCAATTTAACGAATGAGTATTGACAAGTTCGGTTCCTCCTAGAGACGCTGTCAAAGTGAGGGTGGGAAGAATTAAAGCCGAAGTTGCTGTTCCTTGCTGGCACGATATACGACGCGTTGCATCAGTTGTTCTCCGGAATCATCCCTATTGCTGCGCCATTGGCGGACTTCTATCACCGTCGCACTATTCAGGAGCCTTCGCTCTTTCATGCTGAGGGCCTTTGTTCGTCCTGGTGATTCTTTTACTCGCGGAGGATTTTTACCCGTCGACGACTTCTGTGGTTGCACGAAGGTCCTGCTGGTCGGCAAATTTCCGCTGCCTTCCACGACGCTACTGTTGTCTCGTCGAGGGCCTTCGATCGTCGGCAAGCTTTAAATGTTCAAAAGTTACTGCTGTCCTTGTAAATTTTTTACTCTCTTATATAACCTCGTTTTCCATTACTCTTCCAGAAAACCAAGACGGCCTTGATAATTTCGTAAAACCGCAAGGGCGCCGAATTTGCAAAAATCCAAACAGCAATTGAGGTTCGTTAAATATAAACGACGTCGTCATTCTCCAAACATTCCGTATTCTTCGATATAATCGTCGTTATTCTTCTGTTTTTTTATTTGCGTGTGGAGGATTTAGATTTCCAATAGCCGGTCGATTATTGTCAGCCAAAACACGTCAGTGTATTTTGTTTCTTTCTAATGAATTTATCTTTTATGGAAATTTGAATATACAAATTTTGAAGTTTTGTTGAGTTATTTATTAAGAAATTTTTTTCAATTATGTGTCGATTACATTTTTAGTCATTGAATTTTTTTATCAAAGCCAGTTTTACTATTAAATTTTGTAGCGGAATATGATAATAGAATAAATACATGGAACTTTCAACTTATTTAAATTAATTTTATATACAATCATTTCTACATACAGATGATAAGAATGTTAATGGACAAAGATAAACAGATCATTTATTTATTAAAGAAATTGCTATATAAAATCATGTGTGTTCCTATTCGAGTATCATGTAAAATTATAATTTTTTAAGTGAACAGATTTTTCTCTATATCTATCCGTAAAAGCCATTTCGTAAAAGATAAGTTTTAAAAAGTAATTTCATAACATTTTAAAAATATTTATGTATTTAGAAATTTAGAATAATTAACTTATTTCAAATATTAGTTTAATATGTAAAATCCTTAACAGTTTATTTGGTATCTAAGAAGTCTTTGTAATAAGAGATAAAAAAAGAAAATACATATAAAAAATTATATTACTTATAAGAATAATTATCATACAATTATAAATTTAAATACAATAAGTATTTTTTGTTACTAAATTTTTTTATAAATTAAGCAGTAAGAAAATTATATTCATAGCAAGAAAAAAAATTGATTTATAACTCAATAAAATTAAGAACTTATACGATACTTACTTTATGCAACAATGTAGTCAAATTCATTATAGCTATATACCTGCCAAATAATACAAACAAAGTTGCACTATAGACTTGGATAAATTATTATGTAGTTTATAAAATATTATCAAATCTAAAGGAAAATATTCAAGTTAACATATATTGAGCAGTTCCATACATGTACAAATTAATATTGAATTACTCAAAAGATTTTAATAGTTTTTTTGATCAATCGAAGTATTACTATTCGTTATGCATAGTGAATCATTTATTTATGTTATGATTGTGAACCATTTTCCAATGCAGACCTCAGAGTCTGTAGATATTGAAAAAGAATACATAATTGAATAAATTATTTACTTTAACAGATATGGAGGAAATAAATAAATCTTAAATATATGTTAGTATGAATATATAGATATATTGACCATTAATTTTTGGGATAATTAACATTTAAAAATTACAGAAAGAGAGGTTTAACAATTTAAAATTACATCCTTTACTGGAAAAAATAAAAAATAAAACGCAGTTTTTTTTATCTAAATAAATAATTGTAACAAGAAATTATAGCTAGTAATCTTCATTACTGAAAAATATATTCATTAAATATTCGTATAAAAACACTATTTTTATTTAATTATTCTATTATTCTTTTTATTAGTATTATTATAAACATTTTTATAGATTCGTAATAAATAATTATAAGTAAAATGATTTTTCAAAATCTTAAAAAAACTTTTTAAAAAATAGTCTTGCTTTATATTTCTTTAAATTTTAACGTACGTATATATCTTATATACACTTTCATCTTTTTATTTAAAAACTGAATTACTTTTGCTTATAAATAAACTCCTTAAAACAGGGATATCAATCTCTAACAATTCCTGACTATGATCCATATTTATATCTTTTTCATTGTACTTTCTTCCAGAAAATTTAATCCATTCAAATGATCTTAATTTACTATTATAAGTAATATCAAATTAGTTTTAATGTTTTTTAACCATTTAAAATAAAATATAGTGTTTCTAATTCAGTTCTTCATTTCGTTTCCTTTTTTTTCATTTGCTTTATTTTTTAATATTCAATCACTTATTCTTAATAAGTCATCCTCTTCAAATCCTTGTTCAATATTTCTAGCATACAAATGAATTCCTTTCATTTCTACTTTTTGTCGAACAGTTTTTGTAGTGTTTATTCTTTTTTACTCATGGACACCATATATATATAAATGTATATTCCATTTCTATTTAGTCTTATACTCTCACGTATTTCCTTTTTATCCCTTTAATTACAATAATTTTTCCTTTTATGATTGCTAACATATTTTTATTTCTTGATCTGATATGTTATCTTGCAGAACTTCTTATTGTTCTATGCCTTTTTAGGTATTTTTTAATATTCTGTGATATATATTATTTCATATTCTATTGTAAATTTACAACCTTCAAAGTTTAGTCATTGTAATTGTTTTTCTGCATGTTCCACAAATTATTTAAAATTTTTATTGTTTGGTTACCTTTGTAACGTTTTTGTGACTGTATCTCCATTTTTCTGATTTATAATGAAACTACCAGTGTACGTTCTCATTCCATATTAGTATCATATTCTTCATTATTTTTTATCATATTTAACTATTACTTCATATCTGCTTCATTTATTTATTTATTTTAATGTATTTTCAGTCTCCTATTATTTCTTTATTTATATGTTATATCAGTTTATTATAAATGTTTATACCTTTAATTATATATATATATATATTTTTAATAACATTTTTTTAACAGTTTTTCTTTCAATTAGGTAAAACTGACACCACTTTAATATTTACAATTAAATTTTTTAATGCTGTATGTACTTTTAATTTTTATATATTTTGTTTCATTTTCTTTTTATTTAGCTAGTACTCTATCTTATTAAGTTTTACTTTATTTTTCCTTTTCGTTCTCTTTTTCTATCTATCTAATTTTTCTTTTGTTTCTATTATTTTTTCGCTATTAGAGTATACAGACTGTCTGTTTACAAATTCTGTTTATTTTTTTCTTTAAATTTTAATTTTTATCTCTTTATCTTTCATGAAATATTCCCCAATTTTTTCTATATATTATTAACAATTTCTTTAGTTGTTTTTTTCTTCGTTCTTTCCTATTATTTTTCTTATATTTTTCTACTATTCATAAATTCTAAAAATTTTCTTTTATTAAATTTTAATTTCTTTTCTCGGTGTAATTTTAATAATCTTTAGTTCAATTATTACAATTAATAAATTAATGTATATAATAGATATATTTTTAAATATATTATCATTTACTAAATTATACTCAGTTGTTATATTATTAACTTAATGTAATTTAAATTTGAATATAAGATAAACATTTACAGATATTCAATATTATATTTTATAATAATACCTGCAATATTATCATTGAGTAGCTGAAACTGATAGGTAGCTTTGAAACCCTGACCGGGCCATTTTGAATTTGCAACAAAGTCGACATATAGATCAGAGCCAGTACTGAGTACCTCTACTTCCGAGTCTTCGTTACAAAGCACTGCTATTGTTGGGTAAGTCGAATCATTACCATCGTACACCTTGATTAAATCAGCTCGGTTCAGACAGCTGAAACAACAGAATGCTATACGTATATATTCTACTACACATAGATTATACAAGGTACTAAAAATGAACATGATATTTAGAACAATAGACTGAGAAAGAAAAAATTACTGAGATTCACATTTGCGTCTTGAAATTTAAAAAAATTCATATTTAGTACGTATTTTATCAAAATAAATGAAATTATTTAAAAAGTGTGAATGGTTTATTGGAACGAGTGGTAATATAGAAAATATTATGAATAAGTACAAAATATAAAGAAATTTATTATATATATGTATACAAGTAAATATATACTTTACAATAATATCATTATCAATGATTTGACTATTTTATTTTATTTACTTATATATATTGAATAATAAATTTCATAATTCAATATTATTATTATTAAATATTATTCAGGCTTAATTTAAATAGTAATAATTTAAAGCAACTAGAAAATTTGATAAAATTACAAATATTGATCTGAATATTAGGATCTTTTTGATTGAAATATAATGATGATTAAAATAATAACATAACATTAAAAAAGATATAAAAATAGAGGTTTATAAAAAAAGAATATAATAAAGAAAAAAAATAGTTAATAAAAATTTAAGCATTATATTACAATTAAAAAAAATTTAGATAAAAGATTTTTAAAAAAGCTTAAGAAAAAATTAAAGTAGCATGTGTTATAAAGTATCAAGAAAAATATTTAGAAGTAGATGGTTAGATTTAGAATTTTAATGTTCACATTATGTGCCATGGAAAGATTTAAAAAAACTATCAGAAAATTAATAATCTTAATAATATTTCTCTTTCTAGGTCTTTCATTTTAACACTTCGTCTCTTGCAAAATGATCCATCAGATAATATAGAATAATTACTGTCTAAAAATTCAATATTTTCTTTTGTTGTATTTTATATATTATAAAAATTTTGCAATAAATTGTTTAAATTCTTATCTATTTTACTTTTAGTATTTTATATTTATAGATTCCAGTAGTATAAAAAATTTAATCAGAAACGAAACGGAATATCAACAAGGTGGAATATAAAAGAAACTAAACTGTAAATACACCCAAAATATACAACAAAAATTAAAGTTAAAATTCAATAATATAATAATTCTAATATAATTAGATAAAAATATTCATTCATAATTTTAACTGATAAAGCTTCAATAAATTAAATACTTCGATTATATAATTGTCAATTACAAAGCAATAAGTTTTTAAATTTTTCTTACAAATTTTAATAATGACGAAATCTTAATTAAATTTTAAAAATAATTCAGCATATTAAATATTTTAATACTTCTGATAATGTGTATAAAAATGCATAAAAACATATTAAACTATTTATTAATAATATTTTTTTAGAAATATGCGTATTATTATAATGTTTTCCGATTACTTAAAATTTATCAGCGTACACATATGTTGTTTAAAGTTTATAGTAATTTTGTAAATCATATTAATTTATAAAAAAAGTTTATTTAAAAATTATTCTATAATTTTCATATATTTCATATATTTCATAATATTAGTTACAAATCCAAATTATAAGTAGAGTTATTATCTGTCAGCAGTTACATCAAATTATTATAATTATTATGTTCCATGTACATTTTTCGGTTGTTTTTAGTTATAACTTTTAATTTTTATATATAAATATAGTCTAGAATAACTTATATCATCACTCAAAAAATTATATTTTTATAAAGAAAATCTTATGCACAAACTGAGAATAATATTTTATTTCTATTTAATTTTTATTTATTGTTATTCACTATTTAAAAGGTTTGTTAATTCGTTACAATACAGAATATGAATCCTAGTTTTACAAAAAAAAATTTCACTCTTTTTCTCTCTGATGATGTATTAAAAAAATTAAATATTCTATTCTTTACTTTTAATTCTCAATAATGTATTTTCTCAAATATAATATTTTATTGCGATTTAAAAAAATTGTAAAGTAAATGAATAAAACTCGGTTTCTGAAGTAGAAATTTTAGATCGACTGTAAATAAATTGAAGATTTGAAAGAATACTTCATAAATTAGATATTAAAGCGTAATATATCTATAAAAATAATAATAAATATTGATTCTTAAAAGAAGAATTTATTATATTACATAAATCCGTATAGATTTACCTTGCATCACCTTTCTCAAAAGACAGCTCTTCAAACACTAAACGTATTCGTTCTTTCATCCTGTACGGAAATATAAATCTGAATTGTCAGTAAATTTAATTAGGTGCAATACATAAAAATACACACACATAATTTTTCTACACTAAGAAATCTAAAATGAATAAAATAAATAATTAATGAAAGAGAAAACAATATTATATAAACTGTTATAAAAACTTATTCAATTGTCATAATTTCTAGAATTTTTGTTTTTCTTTAATTTCTTAATTCTTAATTTAAATATAAAATATTTTAATACGTTTAGATAATAGAATTAAAATAATTAGGTACATCAAAAATATTTATTTTTTATCACTTCTCTTCACATTAGTTACTTATAAAATATTTTCATTCGTAATTAAGATAAATTGATTTGAAAACTTAGCCAGATAACGTGTATAAATATAACTAACCTTGCACCTATAAATAACTTACCTTGCACGAAATTGATAAGAGCAACGGATATTTTCTGGGTAAAAAGATGGATAACGAGGTGAGTAAAATCGCCCTTGCTGGGGCGTAAATTGTGAACTGATGAACAAGTAATCACACATTTTATTAGGTAAGATTTTTCCATCAGTTTCGAACATGCCTTAGGAAAATAAAAAATATAATGATAAAACTATGTAAAATTATTATTATAGTTATAATTTTTATAATACTTAATGTAATATTTATTACATATTTTATAATGCATAAAAAAGTTATTTTTGATAATCTATTTATTAAAAAAATTGAAACTATAATGTTTTTATCATCGTTATTCTAATAAAAAATATTTTTATCAAATTAGAATTGTATGAAAACATACAATATGCATACGAATATTTTGCATATATTTTTTATATGCAAAAATTTCAAATAATGATTAATATAATACTTCAGACCAATATATACTTTTCTTTTTCCAAAAACACAAATATTTCAATATAATTTATGAATATTATTCATAAATAATAAAACAGAAATAGGTAGAATGTTTATTTATATTAATACTTCATGTATTTATACTTACGTTTATTAATGAATCGAAAAGTTCCAGAAAAACCAACAGTTGCATTTTTAGATATATCATTTATATTTTCTGTGTGAAATTCAAATATGAGTGTAGATCCAGAACTGTAAAGTACTTGTGGTATATCATGGAAACTGCCACAGAGAATATTTGACCAAGGTGTATATTCAGATACTCCTATTATGTCAGGTTCAACATGCAAAAAAACCTTGAGAGAGTCGCCTCCAGTACAGCTAAAATTTATAGTGACAAACATAACAGAATAAAAAATCACAAAATTTATAGAAGACTAAAAATGAAAAATTTCATGATTAAAATATAGGGAAAGGGAAATATTAAAAAATAAATACATAAGTTATTTAAGAGAAATGGAAGTAAATTTAAAAATTAAAAATGTGATAGTGATAAAAAAGTTGAAGACATATGTTTACTGATGGTAAGAAAAATCGAAAGGAAAATATTTATTAAATTTGTTTATTAAATTAAATTTGTTGTGTTTATTAAAATGTGATTAAAATGATCGCTTTAAAAATAAACAAACAGAATTAGAATACAAAGAGAAATAACTTAAACTAGAGAAAAATTAATAATTAATTATTAATTCAGTATAAATTATCAGAAACTATCAAAGAGAATCACATCAAAGAGGTGTATTCTCATTGAAAGCACTACTTAAAATCTGTGTATCTAAGAAGAAAAACGCTTGAATTTCATCCAAATTTATATTATTTTTGAAGAAAAGTATGCCAGTATAAGAATGAAGCTATAGAAGGTCTGTAATTATTCTTTAAAGATTCTTCAAAAAAGACTCTTCAGGAGAAAGATTTAATAATTTTAAGACTTAATCCACATTAAAATCCCACAGACAGCAGTCAATAAGAGGCAATTTTTTTGGTAGTTATGAGGAAGTTATAAAGATACGGTCAATCTGAATCTTCTTATTTACCAGGAGTTAATAGAGTTTGATAGATATATTTGGGATATCATATGCATTCTAGGTAAGTATATGAAATATATTATGATTAGTGAAAGTTTCTATTGATGCAAGGTAACAATCAACTATAGTTAATTTTAAATTGTTTGAATTTAAATAGCTTTATCATATAAACTCTATCCATTTATTTTTTATCATTTTTCATATAATATAAATGACTTATTCTAATTATTTATATTATAACATGAATAATTCTCGAAAAAAAATATAACAATGACATATGTAAAACTTCTATTATGTAAAAAAGTGAAATATTGTTCTTTTAGTAAATTGTAGTAAAATTACAGGTATCGCGGGTAAATCATCGATCATTCCATACTAATAAAAACAAAAGTTGTATAATAATTAAAAAAATAGGAAATAGGGCTTGGAATATAATTAAAGTCAGAGAGAAAGATAAACAAAAATAAAGATAGAAAATTCTAAAATAGTGAGATAAACACTCGTGTTATTACTTTTATTTATTTACATCAGTTATGACATAGTAGCTCGCTATTACTAAAAATATTATTAAAAATAAATAAATAAAAATATTATGACAAATTCATATTTTATTAGTATAAAAAATAAATATTTTTTGAACGATTTTTAATTTACTATTTTTTTAATTATTAGGTTAGTCGTGTGTTTCTGAAATGATATTGAATAAAGAAAAATGAAAAACACACTAAAACAAATAGGTAAAAGATGAAAATATTAATAATATTACAGATCATAATATTTTAAAAACATTTGAATTCATACATACTCAGGAAAAGAACTATAAGTATAGAAATAATGAAACTTCAATTCAACGATGTCATTTTTACGCCCATGAAATGTATAAAGAAGACAGTCGATATTGTTTGGATAGTGCTTCGGGAAGTCAGGTGATGTGAAAGTACCACCACGAGGATTATATTGACTGCTATAGATAACACAAGAGCAACCTGTAAAAGAAGGCATAAAGAATAAATATTATTATTTGTACAAAGAAATAAGTAAGTATTGTTATTTTTAGGATTTTGGATAAAGTTATTTATACACTGATGATTCCATTAAATACTTAATAAGTAATGCACAAATACTTTTATTCATTTCCTTTTAAAGTATTATGATATATAAGAAATTACTATTTTTCAACTCTACAATTAACAATTTCGTGTAAAAAATATATAATATTTAATTTAAGTGCGTTCTTAAAAACAAAATTTATTATTATTTTAGCAACAAAAAATTATTAGAAGATAAAATAATATAGTAGAAGCTTTTACTATGTGTAAGAATACATACTGAAGAGTAATTTTAACACCTAGGATATGGAATGTTAATTAAAATATACATAAGTAAAAGCATTCGAATAAAAGTCTGGAAGTAACTCCGTATAAAAATTGACTACTCCGAGAAATCTTCGTAGTTGTTTTGCTATTTATAGTCGATTATATTCCTTGATAGTACTAATTTTGTCCTCTATTTGTTTTATTCTTCAGCTTGATATCTCGACACCTAGAAAGTTTATCTTCTTTTGACCAAAAATGCAATATTCACGACTATTCCTTATTTTTGTACACGTCCGAACAGTTGCTTCAGAAGGTCAAAGTGCTATTCCTCGTCGTCTGATGCAACCAGGATGTCGTCCAAGTACGTGTACGTAAAGTCCAGATTCCGCAGCATTTTTGTCCATGGCCTTTTAAAAGTTTGTGCCGCGTTGCGCAATCCGAAACTCATGAACTCGAAAAGTCCAAATGGCATCGTGATCGCCATTTTCAGGGACATTCTCGTCGGCTATTGGAATCTGGTTATACGCTCGTATGAGGTCGATCTTCGAGAAGATTTTTTTCCCTTCTAGTTGTTGTCCAAAGTCGCATATGTGCAGTACGGGATAGCGGTCCGGTATCGTTCATGCGTTCAGTCTCCGATTGTCTGGTCGTGTGTTTTCCAGCTACACCATAAGGGCAATATTCTCCTTAGCCCTTTTATATTTTTCCGGCGCCAATCGCCTCGGCTTGTTGTGCTCCAGTGGTCCTGGCATCTTTTTTATGTAGTACTGTGTTTTGTGGCGCATTATCAATACTCGGCCCTCTGGTTGCGTGATCTCTGGGTATCTTTCCAACAGTTGGTAAAAATTTGAGGTCACAGTTATTACTTTAATGCTGGAGCGGTCACTTGAAGTATACAATTGGCCACACGATGTCAGCTTCATTTCTCCGTCGATCAGCTAACCGCCTTGCAGATTGACCAGCAGCCCGTAATGCAATAAAAAATTGGATCCTATAATCGCCTTGGGAACGTTTGCGATAATGAACCTCCACACGAAATTTTGATGTAGCCCGAAATCGAGTAAGTGTCATCATACCGTACGTATATATTACCGAGCCGTTGCTTGGATACACGCGAAGATCAACTCCGGTATTTATTAGATACGTTGTTGTACTCTGTTGATCCGAGATGAAGAGGCGGCGTGTCGTGTGTTTGGAATCGCTAGCCGCCATTAATTACTGCTTCGTTTTTCGCGACGTGCAAGGTTTCCTGCATTGATATGCCTCACTGCCGAATTTCCAGTGATACCACAACATTTCACCTTCGTTCCTCGAATGCGATCGTGGTCGTGCAGGGGAACTGCCACGGTATGCAGGACGTGGTCGCCGTTCATACTTTTCCTGGGCTCTCCTCACCTCCACTAGCTCTTGTTGGATGAGCGTCGTTAGTTGTGCTATTTGCGCCGTCAGCATATTTCTCGCCGTGTCCCACGTTGATTCGCTGGGTGCTATTTGTGCTAGTCCATAGAGTTGATCTCTCTGTGTATCCATTACCTTATCGACGACTTCAGCTGCTTTCTCCAAAATGGCAACTGACCGCGTCATGAAAATGGCTTGTACGCTCGTTGACTTTGCCCATAGCGTACGAATAAGCTCATCTGGAATCGTTGCATCTGCTAGGTTCTTTAGGTGCCGAAGGAATGCGGACGGCTTCTGATCGCCTAGCGCCTGATCTTGCAGCAGCCGTCTTCTTGGACCCCTAAGAATTGTTCGGCCGCTTCAGCAGTTCTGATTTTGTTGCCCTATATAGTGTATCACGCGGCAGAGCCATGAACAAGTCCTTAATCACCTGTACATGTCGCGGTTCGAGGTTGCTTGCCATGTGGCTAAATTTTGTAGCCTCTGTTGTGATTCCCGTGAAGCCCTGATTCAGCTGGCAAAACCATAGCTCTAGCTCACCGGGGATAAGAGGAGGTACTCGGAAGCCAATTTTAGAAATTTGTTTCATGAGTTCTACTATGTCGTCCATTGTTTCGCCGTTTTGTTACTTCTTTTTTTATGGAACTCACTGTTGCTCACTTACAAAAAAATTCACTTAATAAAAAAATAATAAAAACCCGAAAAAACAAAAACACAATAATAAAAAAAATCGCGTAAAAAAAAATTACGTATGGGTCATCAGTTTAGTATGCTATTGATATATGTATGTCTCGGGAGAGGGATATGATAGGAAGAATTTTTGTAGATACGTTATACTTGTAATATCTTTTTATTATAACCGTTTATATAAAATCTAGCTCGTGTTGTTCGTTTGCGTGTCCAAGAGAAACTGAAACTGTTTTCTGCTCTTGTTTCATTTCTCACATTTTTTCGTTACAAACTTTTCTATCAATATTAAAAAAAATAAAAAATAATTTCATTTAAAATTCAAATAAATCTAATTGTTTTACGTCTTTATTTTGCGCCGGCGATTCTATTAGAAGTCTTTTCGGAACGATACTATTGATTAGCCTGTGCTGTGTTTAATAATATTTCTATAAACTATTTTACCCGTTAGTTTTTACTTTATCTTGTCCCTACAAAGCTATTTTATTGTTTACATTAATTTATAAACACCAACATCACACAACCACATCTTTGTATTTAGGTAAAACAATTGCTCTATAAAATTTTATGAAATATAAATTAAAAATAATGTGATGATTATATATTAGCTCTAATTTAAGATACTTAAAAATCATAAAGTTTTCAATTCAATATTGATTAAAGAGAACATGCTTATAATTAACTATTAATTAGAAACTTATAGCATACAATATTTTTCTCTATTTAAAGAAATTTTTAATTTACTAAAATAAAATAAAAAACTAAATGTTTTAATTTGATTTATTTTATACTATTAAATAAAAATAGAGTTTAAAAGCTTAATAAAAATACAATAACTATAATGGAAAGAAAGGTAATATATATTGATATTAAAAAATCCAATAATTTTTTTATTAAATGTTTTCATAATCTTATTGATTTAAATAATAATTTAATTAAATAAAATAAAAAATATTGTATTAAATACAAATAAGAAGATTATTTTTTCTCTTATTCATCTGTAACCGTTGCACCCACATGCCCAATAAAGATAGGTGAGAGTTAAAGAAAGAAGTCTAGTAAAAAGGCTACGAGTGGAGTGTATTCCTTCTGAGTCTCCCTCTTTCCCTTTCTCTCTCGGAGTCGGACAGCACGGGGATGTCGGGGCGCTGGAAGTCCACAACCACGGTAAGGAAGGCCGCTCTCAGACGAAGAAACCCACCGTCGGGTAAGCGTGCTCTGTCAAGAGAAAAGAGGTTCACCGTTAGGGTGAACCGCGAGGTCTCTCGGAAAGGAAATGCGGCTCCCCACGAGTGAGATTTAACTCAATTTAACTTCCTCCGCCGACTGGGCGCTTTTTTCAGGTCTAGGGTTGCGAGAAATCTTTGTAATGGGCGAGATAAAACTACCTCGAATTCCGAGCGAATTATCGTCGGAAATCGGTTATACCATTAGGTTGGCGAACCAATTTACGATAGGTGCGTGCGATACATATTGTTTAGATTTGCGGCGATGCAAAATATATGCGACAACTCTGCGGATGCCACCGGAAATAAAATATTGGTGCTCAATTGGCAAATAGTAATTGAAAGTTATTTTATTTTTAGGACAACCTGCTAATTATAGATACCTTGCTTCGTGATAGGCTGCGAACTGTAAAAATGGGCTGGACCGTCGGGGGACGGCAGGCAAACTGTATCAACGAAAGCTGAAGAAAAGTTATAAGTACGGCGCACAAGGCGATCCGGGGACCTTATGCATGATACCTCGATCTTGCAAGGATATCAGAACGAAATAAAACTATTCCAAATTATATTAAACTTTCCCTCATTTCGTCCACTCTCACCAAGATAAAATTCCTACGGTCGGTAACATTATTCTATTATTTGTGTATATACTAAATTGATGTTTTTAGATTTAAGCTTTTTTGTTTTAGATTTAAAAGAATTTATTATCTATTTAATTATCTAATTTACAATATTCACAAGAAAAATATTACAGAATGTATTTTTATTCAAATATTTGAACAGATTTTCATTTTAATTTTAAATATCATTTCTAGTAGAAATTATAGAAAATTTTTATATTTATTTAGTGTGTGAGTATTAATCATTTATATTAAAATAAAAAGATACGCAAAGAATAAATTATTTTATAATTTAGAACAATAGGTTTGAAAATCTTTTTTTTTTAATCTACAATAAGATACAAGAAAGTTTATACATTATTAATAATGAGAATAATGAGTGAGAATATTTTTTTATTTTTGAAAATTTAATTTTTAAAAACCCTTAGAAGTTAACAAATTCATCGAAAAATTGTGTATACTCAAGACTATATACATTTATAATCATAATATTCAATAGAAAAATCAGTAAATGAGAAATATTTGAGAATTAATTAATAAATATATGTTAAAAATATTTAAATTATATTAGGTTCAAAAGATGCAATTAAATAAATATTAGATAAACTGTGACGAAATATTTTATATTAATTTGTTGCAACATACTAAATATTGATATATTAATACAGTAGTAAATATAAGGTTTTAAATTTCAGTCGAATACAAATAATACATTTGACTGAAACATATATTTTTATTTATTTATGATTTTAAAATAACCTCTTCTATTTCAAACTATTTATATATCTGAAATTAATAGAAATTTTAAAACTTAAAATTTTACATGATAATAAATGTATTTGTATGCAATGCAAAATTGCATTTTTATATTTTATATTTTCTCAAGTTTTGCGCACGGATAAAATAAAATAATACTTACCCTTTTCAAAATCATCTAATCAAAATTATTATTTATAAGTTTTACGTTTTTTATTTAATTTATTTTATGTTTATTAATCTAATTATACTTCTAATTTAGCATAAATTTCAAATTAATTTTTTATTTAATTTCACTTTTTAATCAACGGTTCGGACTTTTTGTGGCATTTTTAATATCCATATTTGAAACTCATTATATATTTAAGAATATGAAATCATAGAATAAGTTTTTTTTAGTTTTATAGTTAAATATTTAGTACTATTAGCTTAATGTCTTGAAACACGAAATAAATGGTAAAGTAACATATGTTGAGAGAGGTGGCATCGTAATTCAGCATATGTTATGAGTCTTGAATAGAGATTTTCATTAAAGACAAATAGTAATATTTAATCTGAGAGTAAACTAGTTGTTTATGAATCTGAAGATGAATGATTATCGTTATATTTGATATGTTATCTCTTTCATATCTTGTTCTAGACGATAAATTGTGTGAGATGTGTATTATATGCAAATAATATTTTTTACGAGGTCTATACACAAATAGATATTTGGATGAAGTAATTTAGTAACACGAATGATCTGGAAATATTAAGGATTTATCTTATATACAAATTATGTAACGAAATGAAGACGAAAAAGATAAAAAAGAAAAGTAGAGATAAAACAAAGCTAAAACGTAGCAAAATGTTGAAGTCTAATATCCATCTGGAAAGATTTCAGAATTAAAGATTCCATAATTTTCAGATAAAAATATACATTGAAATGAGAAATTAAAAATATCTTATCGTTCTTTTGGTTACTATTTCCCCCCTTTATTTTTTTTGTTTCTAATTGTATTATATATTGGGCTATAGTTACATCTGTCACTAAAATAAGAGAACTAAATTTCGGAAAACTTAAAATTTTATTACCTGGATTGACTGTGCGGCAAAGATCAGGAAATAGCAGCCAATAGTAGATAAAAAGTAGCCTTTTCTGCATCTGTAAATGAAAACTGACCTATTAAATAATGCCTTTATTCAATTTTTCAACTTCACTAATACGTTAATTATTGATGTATTTTCATTCACATTCATTCACATACTCTGTAAAATATATATAATCTATAAATTTATTTAAAATTTAGAAAAAATTTTTAAATAATAATTTAAAATATTATCATGATAACGTTTAATGTTTTAACATGTGATTAAATAATTATTGATATATTAAAATTTATTTAAACTATTGTATACATTCCTATTATATAGGAAAACTTATAAGAAGGGAGGAAATTAAAAAACAACTTTGGAAAAATCTTACCATACTTGTAAAATATTTATAAACTGTTAAAAATTAGCTATTTTATTAACTATAAAAGTTTGAAAGAATATATTTATTATTGAGTGAAATATTGATAGATATACATTATATATAAAATTTATCAAATAATGCAGATAAATGAAAAATTTATTATTATATATATATTGAAATTATATGAATTTCAAATTACTATTTATAGTTTTTTAATTTGTCTGCTCTTATTTTTTCATGATGTATTAATTATAATTAATTGTTTTATTAATATTGATAAAATATACAGCTCTATTTATTCTATGCTCTACTTTATCCATACTTGTTCCTTAATTTCCTATTTTACTCCTTTCTCTTTGTTTTTAATTTTTTCTTAAGCAGAACGGTATTCTAATTGTATAATATCAAACTTAGTTATAAAATATATGAAACGCAAAAAATACAAAACTAGCAGTAAATGAGAAGTTTGTATGCAATAGAAAGAAAACTTAATCAAATAATTAATGTTATTAATCAATAAAATTAGATTATAAGGTCCAAGAGTTAAAAAAATGAATACTATTTCGTAACCAAAATTTGAAAAAATTATTTCATTTATAAATAAATTTAAAAAATAAAATAAACCTAAATTTTTTTACTAAATATTATTACAATAATAGATTCAATATATTTAGTAAAATTTTTCTCATTATTTATATTTTTATATAAATATACAAGAAAAGAATACTTAATTAAAATGAAATCGATTAAAAAATTACTTCATCTACAATGTCGAAGTAAGTATTTCAAATTTAAAGTCTGTTAAAATAATGATAAAATTTAAAATTCTAACTTTGTTTAATAATATTATAATAATATTATAATATGTAAATTTTTATACAAATTCTTGTTTAACTATAAGTTTATTCTTTGTGAAAATTCATTTATAATACAGGCAGTGCTTATAAAATGTAAATGAAAATATGTTAGTTTAATTCAAGTATACTTAAAATTAATTTATAAAATTTTATTTAATCAAAACTTTAAAATTATAAAATATTCTTGATAATAAATAAAATGAAACAATTATTTTAATTATTTAATAGGAATATTAATTATATACTAAGAAAATTTTTAAAAATACAAATTTAATAAATAAAAAATACCTATAATTTTATAATTTTCAATTAAAACTACTTATAACCATTTTTTGTTTTTGTACAATAAAAATAATTCGACGTTATTCCATACATAAAATGAATTACTTAAAACAATTTCTTGATAATAAAAATAAATAAATTATACGATTATTAATATTTCATTTTCTTTAATTGTAGAGTATAATTTATATTGCAAAAAATTTAATACAAATACGTAAAATTATATGTATACATGTCACTAATTTTGTAATGTATCGTTTAATTATGAAAGAAAAAGATAATGGAAAAAATAGAGTAAAATATATATATAAAAAAAAATAATAAAAACAAATTATAAAATTAGCACGTAATTTTAATGACAGATTATAATTTAAAATGGTAATATTTTACTCAAAAATAATGTTTTTTTCTTGCTCAGTAGTAGAATTTAAGAAAGTTCATTCCGGATTTTCGAACTTAATGGAAAAAAGGGAAAATAAGACTTCTTGAAAAAATTTTAATCGCGTGCGCGATAGCCCAAAGCTATAAAGACCACAAAACTTAGCTAAAAGGTTTAATATCATCTTTATTTTTAGTCGGCGAGTGAAATGCAAAAATACGTTTTTTAATAATAGAAAAGATCATTGCTTTTTTAATAATTGAAAGGATTATTGTTTCTTTAATAATTGAAAATATTATTTATTGTTGAAACCCATTCTGTTTCTTTTGTTACTGTTTTTTACTCCCTCTGCTACTTTCTTATCTTTCTTATTGAATTTTAATCACCCTATCTCTTAAAGTCGTTCCTAGCTTGATCATCACTGCATTATAAACTTTTTTTTCAAATTAAAATTTGTGTATTTATATTTTTATATTTATTTAATGTATGAATTTCATGTATTATATTAAATGAGTATATTATTGATTAAGAGTAATAGCTAGAAATTGAAAATGACGATTAAAAAGAAACGAAAAAAAGTAAAAGAAACTTGCTAATTATATTTTTAAGATATTAAGTAAAATAATACAAAGATCTCGTTAATATTATGGATAATTTTTATGAAAACAATATTTTAAAATATTACAAATTTGTTTAAATTTTATATTTAAATTTTAAAAAATATTATAATTAAATATTGAATAAGTGCATAAATTTAATAGATATTGTATTATTCAATTCCATTTAAAAAAAGAATTTAATACTTTTTTTTAATTTTAATAGTGATGAAAGAGATATTAAACTTGCAAAAATCTGTAATATGTATTATCTCTCAAATATTTTCAATTTTAATGGTATAAAAAAATATAATATTAGTTTATTTTAATTATTATTTATAATATTATTAAAGTAAAATTCAATATGAATAAATTTATGTTTAATATATACTGCATATTGAATGTCTTTAATTAAAACTATTAAAATTATCAGTTTTACGTTGTGATTTACAACATTAGTTTTTGCTAATGACAGAAGTTTCAGAAGTAACTTATAATATAACAACGGTATGTAATACATTTCCATTATGAAGTTTAACTTAACAAGAATACTCAAACTATATGTAATTAATTAATTAAATATTATATACTATATGCCTTACACATCGAATTAAACAATGGTAATCATCAATAATTTCATCAATAGTTAGCAATTCCTTTCTCTCATTGAATTTATTATACATAAATGAAAAAAAAATTATATACAATTTTTTAGATTTACTGCAAAAGTAACTTTAAAATAAATTTTTTAAAGAATACTCATTTATATAATAAGGTAGTAGAAGTAAAATAATAAAAAAATTATTGTATTAAGTAATTTTATATCTCATACTTTTTAATTTGGAAACATATTTTTACCGTATCTTATTCTGATATAATATTGAATAATATAATTAACATTTGATCTTTAGAAAAGATTATAAAGTTGATACGTAAAATCCATATTTTTGTATATGAAGTAATAAAATTATTATTATTTATTTTATTTTCAATAATTATGTATTGATTACACAATAAAGTTTATTTAAAGATTAAGTTAAGTTTGATTAAAAATAATTTTAATTTAATTTTTTTAAGAATTTTAATTAAATAAGTTTAATAAAAAATAATTAAGATGCATTAAAAACTCAGAATCGAATTATAACAAATTGACCTTTTTGTAGTTAAACATATTTTATGACAATTAAATCGTGTTTAGAGTATAAATTCATAAAATCGTTAACAATAATTTATATTAAGTGATTACTTATCTTGATATACAATGCTATTATTTATTTTAGTTTTATTAGAATTTTTCTAATTATAAATGTAATGTTAAAATTTAATTCTTGTTTAAAAGGTGAAATTAAAGCCTTAAGATATAATATATTAAATACTTGTTAATGAAAATAATTTTCATATAAAATACGTTTAGACAAATTTACTAATAATTATATTTGATTTTTTACGATCATACGTAATTAATTATGAATGTTTATTATATGTGGAAATGTAAACATGTATACATTGATTATATAAAATGTTGTATAATTATTATATATTATAATAACTTAGAATTTATCATATTTTTTTAATATTAACTTATTGCAAATATTCATAACATAAGAAAGAAGGCAACTATTTAAACAATGGAGAAAATAACATATTTTCTTTACTATAAACTTAATTTCAATATTTATATATTAAAATTTGTTATTGACAATATCAAATATGATAATAAATAATTATTAAATTGAGTTAAATATTATATACCTTTTTTAAAATGTAATTATAAGTCTTATTACTATAATATTTATCGATACGGTTTACATTTTCAAAAAGAATAAATAAATAAATTTATCATTTTTAATTGCTAAAAATATAAATTAAATAAAAAAATATAAATTTTTTTTTATTATTTTACAGAATTCAAATTTTAAAAGAATTATGAAAATTCATGATATTCATCTAAGAATAATCATATTAGATAGTGTAGAATACGTGATGTCTGACTAAATACCTTTAAATCTACTTATTTAACTTCCTGTAACTGCCAACATTACTTCATTATATTCATCTGTAATTATTATATGATGAAAAAGTGATAATAAAATTAAATTTTAATAAAAATTAAACTATTAAATCCTATAATATTATCAATAGCTCGTTCATCAATCTAAATTTTAATAAAAATTTGTTTTTGATCGATTTTTTAGTATTAATGAAATTAAAAAACTGATAAAAAAATTCTACAATATAAATAAATTCTTACTAAATTTTTTTTGGAAAATTCTAAGAAATTAAAAATTACTTTATAACTTAGTTTTATAAATACTAATAACGAATAAAAATATTACACTTCATCGATTATTTCAATTTATTATTAAGTTTCTGCTCTTCTTCGAAGATCAGTTAAGTAAAAATAAGACTTTATAATTACCAAAAAACTGTTTTTGAAATAATATTTTAGTTTTTTTTTTTTTAATTAGTAATAATAATATCAACCCTGCAATACCTCACTAACGAATTTTATTTATAAGAAATAAATCATGACAAATGTTAGTAAATATTTAAATAAAAAAGACAATATTTGTATAAATATAAATATTATTCTAGAATTTTCATAAAAACGGTTCATTAAAGAATTTATTACAGTTTGTCATTAATAAGAAATTATAAATCCATACATAACAAAAAAAGATAGCGTATAAATGATTTTAAATATAGATGCAAACAAAAATGAGGTTGAACTTTTGAATTTCAAAAATGGATTATAACAGGAAAGATAGCACTGGAAAAAAAAATTTCTACGAAAATATAGATACTGTTATTGGGAGACAAATTTAAATGGAAGGAGAAGATTGAGGAAGAGATCATTTTTATGTGTAATCATTATGTTTAAATTTTGTATCTGTAAATTAATATTACATAGTTATAAAAACGTATATATTTAAAAATAAATAAAAAGCATTAGATGCATACCTTAATAAGCAGTCTGAAAATAGAAAGTCCTACTTGATAGTATTTGTATTAGATAAAGTATTTATTATTTCGAGCATTAAATAGAGGTAAAAACGAGAATTAATATTATATATATATAATATTCATTAAATATGAAGAAGTTGAAAGTGTAAATAGATTATATAAAAATTTATGTTAGAAAGAACGAAGCACATTCTAAAAAATAGTAAAAATTAAAAAAGAGGGAAAAAAGATAGCAAGAAACCGCTAAAACAGAAAAATAGACCATAGCCACTTATACAAAATTATTTGAAAAAAAGAAAGACGAAAATTAAATACGAAATAACGAAAAAGAAAGAAAAGAAAACAAAAATAATTAAAAACAAGACAAACAATAAACAAATTCAGTCAGACTGCAATGAGTCATATATCTAAATCTGAAAGATTCTAGACTTAAGTCAAAGTTTAATTATTTTTAAGTCTTAAACGTGAGATAATTTTTATGTGTAATGATTATGTGTAAATTTTATATCTATAAATTAATATTATGTAGTTATATAAATATATATATTTTTCAATAAAATAAATTAAATTAAAATTATATTATACTATAAAAATTCTAACAAATAATAAGCCACGTACGAAAGATGGAATGTCTTTCCTACTAGATAAAAGATTAAAGATAAGAATTAGTTTAAAGATTATTTAAAATAAAAAATTTCTTCCATGAAAAATTTTTAATACTATGACAAAAGGTTTTGAAAATTTAACGAATAAACAATTGTTTAATTTTTCTTTCAATCGTCATATAGAAATAGTAACTAAAACTTTATTAGAAAAAAACCTTAAAATTTTTATTTTTAAAAGTTAAAAATTTCTATACCAATTTGATTTTTTCGCAGTTTATTATCCCTAATGTTGGCTTTATATAATAAAAAATCTTATATTGAGTCTTCAAATATTTTTATTTTTTACTATATTCTTCTTTTCCTATTTTTTCTAATACAATATTTGGTCTTTTTCTCATAAATTTGGTATTAAAAAATTATTTTTCTTTTATTATATATTATATTAAATAAATAATAATATTAAATGTAAAATTATATTAAAAGTAAAATTAATTTTAAATTGTAAATAATCTAATCACATTAGATTTGATTATTCAGTTTTTTTATTTTTTCTTTAAAATGCATTGAAATTATAATAGATTTATATTAAAAGATATTAAAAATATAATTTCTTGCAATATAGTAATGTGTGATAAGCTAAAATTTATTGATATAGAAACTTTTGTAAAATTGCATAATATTATTTTGCTTATATTAAAATTACGATTTTAAATGATTGCATTAGTTAATCACTGATTAAACTTAGACTTTAAAAATAATTGAACGGGTTAGCAATAGTTCCATTAGCTAATGATAATCACTTATAAATAGTGACGATATTTGTAATATACGCATAACTTGAAAATTAAAATATAAATCAAAACAAAAAATTTGAAAATATCAAGTATTTTTAGAAAGTGAAAATGATTTTTTTCAATAACAATGTTATGGTAATTGTTGTCAAGATACATATAAAGATATTAATCAGCATTTTTTAATTATTTTAAAATTCTATAAAATAAATTGTGAATATTTTATCGAGGCTTTTTAATTGTATCGATAAAGTTAAAAGAAAAATGTTGTTTTTAATAAAATAAAGAATAGATTTAGAACTGTAAAATGCTGAACTAAGTTTAGAGACATAAAAAATCATTATTTCCAAAATAAGTATAATTATAAATAAAAATACAAATATATGTAAAATTATAAAGCATATATATATATATATATATATATATATATATATATATGTAAAAAATAAAAATAAACTGTAAATCAAACTCAAAAGAAAATGTTTGCTCAATATAAAAAATAAATTACACGTTGGAAAAGAATATAACCGGTCACTGGGCTTAGTGAAGCGTACACAAACTTCAAAATCCATTTAGATTTCCCTTTTCTGTATTTCCTTTGCTTATTCGTCTTTATCTTCCTCCTTCTAATTTTCTACCTTGCAGTGGTGACCGTTTATGCTACAAAGTATCAAATAGGTTCCTTAGCTCACCTATATGGTCTATCGGCGAGAATCTGGACCACCTAGAGTGACTTATCATCCAAATACAAATTGAAATCCGGTGCGTGAATGTAAGATACAAAATTCCGTACACATGAACAGAGAAGGCTGACTATCCTCATGGATTCTTGAAGAAAAGTGTGCATCATGGAAGACAGATGTACAAGAAATTTGAACTTGGTAGCTCGATGTACGATCTAGGTCTAGCGAGATTCTGAATTTCACCGGGATGATGTGTGATCAGGAATTCAGTATAAAAACGTAGGCATGCATCAGGAGACGCCCGTAGGCTCACGGGTCCAAGGAGCAGTGAAAGTCGGATCGCATCACCTTGGGTAACCAACATAAGGACTATCGGGTTTCGAGGCGTGGGGTGAAATGGATATTCACCCGCACTACAAAATTTATAATATAACAGGCTTTTTCCTGTTAGCAAGCTGGGAACTTTTTAGGCTAAGAACGTTACCGTCACACCGAGATGTTTTACATTTATGATATAGTCTGTAAGTAAAAAAAATTTTAAACTCAGAAAGATACAAAAAATTGTAAGAGGTCGAAGAGAAAGAAGTAATAAAAATATAAATATAAGCGCGAGCGGACAGAATGACTTATTTTTTCGGATTTACTCTTACAAACTTAGTTTTTCAAAATTACAATATTTTAATATTTTTTCGTTATATTTCGATATTATTTCTGAGATACCTTTTTTGCGATACTGTTTAAAAATTTTTGAAAATTTCTACGAGAATTTTTGAATTATCAAGTGCCTTACAGTTCTTCCCGTTTTTCAAAAAGTGTATAACTGGTTGAACAGATTTTCAGTACAGCGTATTAGAAATTTTTCTTTAAAATTTAACTACCAGCTGAAGTTTGAAAGTTCCATTTTAATGAAAGTACTTATAAACTTCTTTGTAGCTTGTTTTTAAATTATATTTTACGTATTCAAAGAAATATAAAATATAAGAGACATGCGTATATTCTCACTATTAAAACAAAGTACTTATACGACAAAAATAATTATTATGAAAGAACTCGTTTTATCGAAAATTCATCATAATTTTTTAAATTCGTCGTCTCGTATAATCTTCTAAATGAGATAAGCTCAGTCTTTTGCTTTCGTTTTGTAGCTGAAAAAGTTTCTCATCGCAAGGCCCCTTCTTTCTACTCATTCAATAAATGATTTTAGCAACTCTTTATCCAGAAGAAAACTTTGTTCAATTCTTCGAGTAAAATCTCCTTAGTCATAAAACAATGATCGAAGGCCGCATCCATGATTTTTTTCCCTATCAATCCATTCAATTCTCTTTTTCACTTATATAGTAGTACTACACCCAAATAAATCTGCGTTTTCGTGTACAGATCTTACACTGAGACATTTCAAATGCTTTATAAAAGATAAATTTCATCATACTTTAATGTTCAAATAAAATTTTGTATAAAATTTCTATTATACTAAAAATATTATTAGTTGAAGTAAAACTTTAGAAATTATGAAAATTTTAAATCAATAATTTTTACCATTAAAAAAGTAAAATGATATTATTTATATTCGTATCAAACTTATGTGAGAAATTAAACTTAAAATTGAAGTAATATTTGAAGAAGATACAAAGAAGGGGAACTCATTAGTATTATAATTTCTATAATATTATTGTTTTTAAATTTTTTTTACATAATAATACTTATTTAATTGTAAGATTAGAAATTAATTCAAATTTTTATTTTGTTAAAACATTTTTAAGAATTTCCTAATCTTAAATTTAAAAAATTTTTTTAAGTCATATTAAAATATTATTTTTTTTTTTTGAAGTTTATACATGAATATTTTTTCTATTAAAATAAACAATATGTACCAAATTTTATACACTAATGAATTGTATTTGTCTTTTTGTAGTAATAGTCTCTATTCACTATTTTAATCTTGATATATTTTTGGTATATGGATTTCTTTTTACCGATTAAAGATATTGATACAAAAAATTTTTATAATGCTGATAATAATGTTCTGCGTATTTTATAAAAATGTTTATTTGCATTTTTTATATATTTGAACAAGTTTAGAACCTATTGGTTTAAAATATTGATATTTATTTTCTTAAAAAAAATATGTTTAATACATTTTGATGTCTTACCCATATTATCCAGTTGATTTATTTGAATTAAATTAAGAAATAAAGCAACAAATAGAGATTTTTACTGAAAAAACATTAGAACAAATATGAATTAGAAAAACTGCTTGGATAAGATAGCCAGCATAGCATAAAAAAATTCGGTGGTAATAATAAATTGAGTAAAATAAGTCAAATAACCGAGCGCATGCGTCAGTAACATCGAATGAAAGCGTAACTACGATACAGAGATAGCTGCGGCATCACAAAGTATGGTATTTTTATAGATTAGAACAAATATAAAAAACACGAAGCACTGCGACATTAATGCAAGAAGAAGTGCTAACAGGAATAAAATTTTGAAAGTCAAACGAATACGTAACTTCCGAACATACACGTTAGTAAGAAGTCAGCATATACAGTCACTGGTCCTAATGATATTGTTCTACAATTGTAATGTACCATGACGATAAAAAATATGCTACAACTTTAGATAAATGATAAACAAAGTTTTTATATACATAATTATATTGTTGGTTGAATGCCTAGATGATACAGCAGCATATTAATGCTCAAAAGTAACGCGCTCACTTGTAAGAATTTATTTAACGCAAATTTTTGCAGGGAGTTTGTAGCTCCTTCTTGCTTATGAAGCAAGAACTTGCAATAAATTATATTTACCTGCATACCCGATACATTAAACCTATGTCAATATATATCCATACTAGCATTGGAAACTGGATAACAGCCTGTTATTAAAATATGAAGTAAAATCTTCTTTTCACGTAACTATCAGCGTATCAAAAGTTTGAATTACTTTTTTATCATCAAAAAATACACGTCACCTTAAAAATTTTGTCAAATCATTAAATCTGTTTATATTAAAATAAAATTTGAAACAACTTGATTTTTTGATAACTCGATATCATACTGGCACCTTGCTGACAATCAGCCTATCGTAATCATAACGATACTAGGTACTATAGTACCTATGAAATAAAAAACTTTAATATATTTAGAAAATAATTTAGAAAAACCTGTGAAATATATTGTTTTGTATTAATTAGTTTATTTTTTGCATTCGATAAGCTTGCATAAAAGATGTTAAGCCTTTTCGATCATCTATTTAAAAATAATATATACACGTTTTAGAAAATTCTATAGATGTTTTTAACACTTAAGCTCTTTATTTAAAAAAACTCTTTTATTTTAAAGCAATTATTTTAAAAGATATTTTATTATGTAATAAAAAAATTACTTAAAACTAAAAATAAACTATTTTTCTATTCTATTTTTTAATAATATAGAAGTTTTGTTCTTAGATTTAAAAAAAATGGTTGGTTAGCATTTTTAAAGTACTTTACAGTGGATTAAAAAATCTCTTTTTAAGAAGCTCTTTCTTAGTATAAAAAAAAAAATTAACTTATAATTATATTAAATTAAAACTTTAATTCTATAATGTATTAAATACTTAATTTATTATCGAGTATAACATTTTATTATTTTTAAATACTTAATCTTGTATTAATATGTAAAATGTACTAATTGATGTATAGTAAAGATTTATGTAGCGATGCGATAATAATCGTGTATTTAAGATAATATATTATTCAATATTAAATAATAGAAGTCAATTTTTAAAAATTTAGTTCATATATATATATATATATATATAATATATATTGTTCATAATCTTAGCTCATTCTAATTTTTTATCGGTATAAAAAATGATGTTATTAGTCATAATACATAATCAATCTATATATTTTATACAAAAAGTTTGAATCGTTTAATTTATAATTAATTTTAAATTATTTTTTAGCTCACAATATAATTAAATTCAAATATTAAATTGAAAAAACTAGATAAATGTAGTTGCACTATTTTGAAATTTTGAAATATGATTTTACCATTAAAAACTGTACCATCTCAAAAAATTAAATAAAAAATATATTTAAAAAAATAATATTCTACTGCTTAATTCTTATAATTGTTTTCTTAAAAATAAATACTTATATTATTAATCATAAAACTGATTATTTCATAAAACTGATTATTTCATAAAACTGAAAATTTTTAACAGAACAAAAAATTTTTTTGTAAAAAGCATATTTTACACAAATTAAAATAATTGAAGAAAATGAGTAATGTAATTATTCGAAAAATATAAAATAAAAGTATCTATTACATTTAAGAATTTTAACAATTTTAGAAATATTTATAATATTTACTTGCTTATAGAATTTTAAAGTCTTTATTTTTTAGTTTTAATTTTTTAAGAACCAAAAATAATCGTTGATATTTGCTGATTTGACATGTAATTTCTCTTCTGAGTCACACTACTTTCTAATATCTTAAAAAAAAGAGCTAAATAAGCAAAGTAAGTACGAAAGTTCTTTATCCCTGATGATAAAATTGCACATTTACGTGTATTTGGTATTCAAGCCTACATAGTGAAAAAAGTAGCGATAAACCACCATAACAAAAAAATTGCATGCTTTAGAAAAAATAAAGAAGCGTTTAAAAATCCTTTAAAAAATAATAAAAAAATGTAGTCATGATAAAACTTCGTAAAAAAATTCTTTGATAAGTTCAATATATCTGAAATCTGTATTTAATGTTAGAATTACTTCCTTTAATATAATGATCATTGAACTCTTAAATAATTGGTTTTTTGCCTTTGTAATTTATCGATTAAATTTCTAGTTCTTGTGAATTAATTGATCAAGTTGTAAAATGATTAGGATTTTTGAAGCACCTCGAACGTCTTAAAATTTGATCGTCGTTAATTCTGACAAGACTTAATTCAAGTCATTGAAATGGAAACCATGCGCGTGAAATTATTGAAACCGGCAACCGAGTGAAAAGTACCGATCCATGTTTACAAAGCAGTCAGTTATCCAAAGGAAAAAAAACGAAATAACTGAGCAAACTTCAACAGAAGTCATGAAACTAAATTTAGAGATAGCAAAATAGGTAAGCATATATCTATAATCTTAGTTGTTGATCTATGAATTTAGAGGTATTAAAATAGTTAAATTCGTTCTGAAATACATATATGCATACATTATCAAAAAATAGAGCTTCTGTATATATGTAGAAGTTGAAGATGCATATACCGATCTCGAGATTTTGTTGAAGAACTTAAATTTAAGAATAATTAGTTACGAATAAAATACTATCGAGGGATACATTCTTCAGACATAATTGATATCAATACAAAAATTGTGAACCCAAAAGAGTATTGAGATATATAAAACTAAAAATAAAAAGAATCTTTGCAGATAACCTCATCTTTCACACACGGGGAAGCAACGAATGAAGCTTCAAATAGATTTAGTAACTAACTAAATAAGCCTAAAATATATATAAATACAAGATATATTCTTAATAAATTAAGAACATAAATAATATCCTCTTCTCTTTCTATTCATTAACTTCTATCAGAACTAATCGATGTCCTAATCTATAGACAATACCTAACTTCTAAGTGTAATGCAGTGGTGAATCTTATAAAAGAAATTGTAGAAGTCGAAGTATGCTGCCACATTTCAGAAGACTATGGTGTAACGAATGTTAAGTAACATACAAAATAATAAATATAAGTCGGAAACTTAATTGCCTTAGCATACCGATAGGGTGGAATCCGCTCAATCGGGAAATCAACAGAGAGTCCAAACATATTTGATCCTTAAAAATCATATTAAGAGCTACACGAAAACAAGAAAAATATTACAGTTTTTGAAAAACTTAAAAATTAATTTTTTCATAATTATTTTTTCTAATTTTTAATTATACACGAATACTTGTATTACATACTTATATATCAGCCAATTTTTTACTAAATTTCGGTCAAAAAAATTATTTACTATAATGTATATATAAATAATTATATATTGAATATTAATTGATTTATTAATAAGAATTTATAAATATTTAAACATAAATAAGTTTTAAATATTGATCTACTATGTAATAAATAGTATTTGAAATTAATAAGGAAAACTGATTTAAATCTATGATTTTGCAAATAGACCTTACTAAATTAACTTAGAAATAGGATGCATAATTTTCTTATTTCACAAAAGCCGCTTTTTTCTTATTATAACTGAATAAAATGTCTAAAAATTCTAAAAAAGTTTATTTTATTTATCATAGTGCTCAAGTAATATCTAACTAGTGCAACGAGTTTTTAATTTAGCAAATGCAAAGTACGCTACCAAAATTTCTTTGTACAATTCTTGTAGAAAAGTATATTCCAGTTCAGACAATGGAGTAAGTGAACGAGAGTATCCGGAATCTTTTGGTAAACTACCTATGCACAGCAGTGTCAGCTGTAGTACCCAATGAAATGGAATTAACGCAATTAAGCATTGCAATAGCTTTGATTCTCGAGCAGAATCAGCTGATAACGCTTGCTCACTGACTTTCTCAAAGGAATTGAAACGTGCTCTATTCCTCTACATTATCCTTGATGCAAATCAACTTTGAACTAACCTTAATGCTAGAGATTGCAAATCTCTGCTTGGAAGACACAGTACACAATTTTAGTAAGATCTAGAAATGTGTATTAGGAATATTAGTATGTGTCATTTATTACGTGGATGAGTATTTGTGAATATGTTAAGTAAATAGAGACGAAATATACGAGAAATCCTTTTAATTATTTTATATAAGGTATATCTTAAAGTACGTGTGTTATACTTTTTATGTGTAAATAAAAGGTATTTATTTGAATAAAATTGATAACTTAAATAATGGTTTTAAAAAAACGTATTAATAGAATAAAACTTATAAAATACTATAATATTTAAAATTTTCAATACTATTATTGTAGTTAGAAATATTGTAAATGTTAATACACTTACTTGAAAAAAATATTAATTTATTTTATTAATATGGAAATTTTTTATTATTAATTAATTTATTAATATCAGAAAATATAACATTCGTATTAATCAGATTATAATCAATAACTTCTATTGATTCTGAAATTGAAAATAAATATAATGTTGAAAATAATGAGTTTTACATTATATATTAAAATTAAAATACTAATTTTAAATTCCTAAATTATTACCTAAATAGTTAAGATTGAGTTTCACACTTATAAAAGTTTTTAAGATGAGTTAAAAAAACATAGGAATTAGAATATGGTTTGAATCAAAATGTATATTAATCCCCTCTTTCATTATTTAGAAGTTTTATATTCTACTATACTGTCATTTCATCCGCAATCCACCAACAGAGAAACCTTTTATATTTAAAAACTCTAAAAATCATAAATATAAATAGACATAAAATAGACTAGTTAATTTATTATATTATAATAATATTTGTTATTAGCTAATATTAATAAAAAAAAACTCTTATTATAATGATTAAGAAAAACAATAGATTGAAATTAAACTCTTTTGTAAACGTAAATTTAAGAAGATTTTGATTTATATTCCAATCAAATTTTATTACAGTAATGTAAAATTGTGATTTTTATTAAAATATAAAACGTGAAAATTATCATAAAATTTAGATTAATAATCAAAATTATTAAGTAATAATAATAAATAACACTGAACAAAAAAGGTATAATTTTATTTTATATAGTAATTAGATAAATTAAATTAGGTAATTGACATTGAAAGTTATTAAAATTGCTTGAAAATTACGTTATGTATACTATTAAGTAATTTTATATAATTTCATAAACTAAATGCGTTTTATTTATACATTGAATTTCTAAAAAAAATTTCTTTTTCTTTTTTTTTTTTAAACTTATATTTAATTTTTTATTATATATTTATGTACAATAAACCAAATTTAAATTCTATTGATTCGAATACAGATTTTTTGTATGCATTTTTAATTTTTTAAAAATTAAAATCCCGTTTTATAGGTACTTACAAATTTTCAATTTTATTTATATAACTAATTTTTCGTCCCTTAACTAAAATATATAATTTATATTTCTCATGATTGTAGAATTTCGTATCATTCTTCTATTATTTTTTATAAATATTTATTCATTGTCAACTTACTTAAATATTGTTGCATTATAAATATATATAAAAATATTACTATTTTTGTAATTTGAAATGAAATATTTTGGATAGTAACTATAATTTTAATAGTTTTTAACGTAATTGTGATATATAATTTTGATAATTAATATTATCAGATTTCTAACTGTAATATAAGTTGATTGATTTTTTTAATATGAAATATTTTAATTTATATACTTTATTAATAATTCTCAATATAAAATCGTATATTATTTTGAATTTATTGAGAGAATTTATATTTAAACTAAAAATAAATTTTATTAAAGTAGAATTTTATAAAGAATTATTCACAATAAAAAATTTTATTATTTAGAAGAGGTATAATAAGCAATGGAAAATGTTTAATATTTTCAAATATATAAACAAATTATTTTGGAATTTATCTTGTATAAATAAGAATATTTTTTGGGTAATCATTATTTGTGCTGTCGTTATTTTGATAGAGCGTAATACAACTTGAGAATGCTATATCAAATATGTACAAAAGGAGATGAGACGTGATTAAAGAGATACAGATGCGAAAACTGAAAAAATCCAGAAAAAATCTTATTTTTGTGTCGATTTATATTTACATACTTGAAGCTTTCATCTCTATTAATTCCTATTTATACGTAAATTAAGTGAAAAAAACACTGATATAAGCCAAAATAAAAAAATAAATATTTGAATGAGATACTTTAAACAAATTTTTTTATAATTATTGATAAAAATTACGTGTGAAGACGATGTTTTAATTTATTATTTTAAAATCATAGCTAATATTAAAGAAGCGCTGTGATTTCATAAATTACTAATTGTATTAAATTGTAAAATTGACACAAATATTTAAATTGATGATGTAACTACAAATGAAAATTATTGGTTGAAATACTTTTATTTTTATTTTCAATTTATAAATCTATGCCAACAAAATATCTAATGATTATTACATATTAATACAAAAAAAAACTGGAAGATAATAAAAATCCTCTGTCATTTTAATTTATACATTTAATCCCTCATATTTTGTTGTGTGATTCCCAAGTAATTTGTATAACATCAATTAAAACGATATTTTGTAAAATTCTTATCAACATCCATCTTATATATTTAATGTAATAAACGAAATAGATAATCTTGTCTTATATTATAAGTAATATATAACTTTATGTAAGTAACATATAAAAAATATAATTCAGTCCAATTTATTTATTATGTAGTTAATTATTAATTATTATATTTCATTTATTTAAAAATAAAATTAACCAATTTTGGTATAAAAATTAATAATTGTAATGATTAAAACTTTTTATGTTATTTTAAAATTTTATTTTTGTATATTTCTATTATAAAAAATATAATTAAAAATATTTAATTAATGAAGAATAATATATAATAGTAATAATAATAATAATAATAATAATAATAATAATAATAACAATATAAATTTTATGAATTTTTGAAACCGTGAAGTTAATTATTCTTTTCTATGGTACCGATTTATAAACATTTTAAACAATTATTTTTATCAAGACTTTTTAAAAAATTAGATTTATTCCATAAACTTGTTTAATGTTAAAAATACTAATTCAAAAAATAATTCAACTTCTGATCCGGAAGTAAATCGTAATAATATTTTAATAATTGAAAAATTTTCTGAAGTGGAAAAAAATATGTATTGATTAAATGCAAAAATAAATAACTCATTTCATTTATAAAACTACATAAATAAATGTGCTTTAAAAAATCCATTAAATTTAAGAAAACTTAAAAATATATTGTAATGACAAATGCTACCTTATCTCTTCTGTATTATAATATATTATTTTTTTACATAATTAAGTAAAAAAATTTTAAACCAATATAAATTAATTAAAAAAATTTAGTATATCTTAAATGAAGTATAAAAAACATTTCATTTTCTTTTTTCTTCGAAAGTCTAATGCGTAAGATAGAGCCTTAGAATACTTCACACTTGCCTTTTTTAAAATTCGGCTGCTTCAGTTCACGAACATTCTCTTCAATTTGTAAGGATTAATTATAATAGTATATTCTAATAGTTGAGTTATAATTATAAACTTTAAAAATAACGACAGGATTAAATTTCATCTCAAGAAAGTTGTCGATTTGATACACTGACACTAAAAAATCACTCGACATTATACTCTTAATTAAAAAATACAGAAACGTTATTAAAATTTTGAGAAAAGTTATAATTTACTACTGTCAATTTATGTTGTTCATAGATCATTCATAATTTCAGAAGTTATCTATCGTACAATTAGTAACGGCTTAGTCGAACTTAAATTAAGAGCTTGTTTCCAATAAGTTTACATCGAATTCTAAACAATTGATTGATATTATGAATCAATCAATTGATAAATATTAATGATATATTGAAATCATATTTAATTCTATATTTTTGCAATAGAATTAACATTGAATATTGAAGATTTTTTAATGTATTTGAGTGAAACAATAAAATAAAAAGTTTTATATCTATGTTTAAAAAACATTAATTTAGTAACTATAATTTTAATTATATTTTATACTCATTTTAGAATTTATAAGGTTACATTATAAGTTTTTTGGTAAACTGCAACATTTACTGATTAAACCAACATTTATAATATGTGAATATATTGTTATAACAATAAGTTCTAGCTAATAATTGTGGTTTTACAAAAAATTTACATAATATAATGAATCCGACTAAATATATTTTAAAAGTGACATCTATAATCAGAAATTGTTTCTAAATTATTTGAAATTATGAATTTCTAATTTATATTCCCCATTTAACTATTACATAATACTATACTTTTATATTTTTAATTTTATAAAAATATATCATTCAACAATAATAATAAAAAACACTCTGCAGTATTTATGTAACAAATCAATCATATAAAATTTTTAGAACTACAATATTTATTTTAGAAAATAAAAATTTTAATTTTATTTAGTAATTCAGTCTCTTCCTCTATCTAACTAATATCTAACAGTTCCATTCATATAAATATTTTTATTCAGTTTTTGAAAAGAGATATATAAAGTAAATGGATAATAAATAAATTTTAACTGTACTGAATATTTATATAATAAAAACAAAAAGACAAATTATCTCATAGACACTTCTTATTTAAATATAGGATAGGAATGCATTCAAAAACACTTATACCGCAATCAGTCAAAATTAAGAAAATGTGATGGCCCGAATCTAACTCCCAAAACCACGTGTACTTTTCTTGCGGCTAAGTAAATAACACACATCACAAACGACGGTGAATGCGATACTGGTGAACGTCCGTAACTGTTACCCATAACTGAAACCGCACATAGATGCGCGCGCTTCCTTCACCCCGTCTCTCTATCTTATTCTCGCTTTATCTCACTTTCTCTCTTTATATCTGTTCTACTTACCCCATCCTTATGAAAGCCTTACAAGGATTGCAGAATATAGACTAAGACCTCCCCTTCCTGAAAAGAAGCGGCTTTTGCATTCGCGTTATTTTAGAAGATCCTCTCAGTATTTTTTTAATGTTAGATTAAACACACTCTAAAATTACCTAATTTTCTTTTGTTAGTAACATTTTAGAATATTAAATGTTAAGAATTGTCAAATCAAGAGTGTTAGTAAAAAAATCTTGTACTAAATTTTTAAATGATAAAAATAATACTGTTATTGATGTCAGAAAAACTGGATTTTTTAATATATTGAAATAAGAGTATATTATATTATTTTCAATAATTTATACTTTATAAAATTATATAAGCTAGTAAATAATTTATTTAAGTTTTGTTTGAGTATTTTTAATTACCAGTCACTAAAAAAAAATAAAATTGACAATCTAATCTTCTATTTCATTTATAAAATATGCGACTTAATGGATGATTCTTGATTTTTAACAATAACTGAAAAAATTTATTTTCAATCAATTGCACATTATTAGATATACATTTTATACGAACTAGTATATATTTTATACTGAATTAGGCTCTTGTGAAATTGGAAAAATAAATTTTATTTAAAATAATTGTATAATAAATTTTTCACATATGTATAACGTCTTATTCATACTATATATACAATATACATATAAATAAAAATGCACTATTCAAACTAATTATTTAAACTAACTTTTAACAAAATCTTCCATGCAGCTAATAAATAATCTGTAATTTTTTTGCATTCCTCTCTCTCTCTCTTTCTCTCTCAAACTTTATTTGCTCTGTGTATGTATTTCTTCTGTAAAATATTTGTTTAACAAATTTATTTTGATAAATTAAAAATCAAAACACAATACTTTCATACATAACTATAAATATCACATATAATAAATTCTAAGAAAATGTTATATTAAAGAACACAAAATACTAATGAATTTTTAATATTATTCTTATTTTATAAATATCCTTTTTAACTCTCTACGTTTAGTAAAAATAAGAAAATATAAAATATTATATTATAATTTTAATAAAATTAAAAAAATACAAAATATTATATTATATTTTCAATAGGTAATTTTTTAAAATATACTTTAATGATAACAATACAAAATGTAATTACATCAATAAACATTATAAAATCTTTGATCAGTAAGACTTAAGAATAGTAAGATACATACAGAAATAGAGACAGACAGAGACTTAGAGATACATAAGCAGAGAGATTGAGAGAGAAAGATTGAAAAAAGGATTTTAACATGTGTAAAACGATACTCCACCGACACTAAAGAGTTTTTTCATTGAATCATAGAAGATGTTGGAAGATGTATCTGCTATGTATATACGAAATGACCATGATAATGAAGTTAGATACGGGAATGAAGCTTACACTTTTAGAAAATTATTTTCTCTAGATGATGGGATCAAGGTATTGCTTATTAGATGTTTTTAAAACATTTCTTAAGCATCACTAGAAGAAAAAAGAAAAAGAAAACATAACTAACAGATCTGAACAATAGATAGCAAAAGTTGATTGTGGTATATGGAATATCAAAATTTATTATGCAAACTCAGTCAAATATTATTTATAAGTAAGTAAAATAAGAAATATTACTTTATTTTATCTACTTTCTGGATGTGACACGTACGAAATATTGCATAGTAGCAGTATGCTGTTTCCGAAAAAAGTTATACTTTATGAAAAATGGCTCCAAAAATGACCTTATAATTGACTAAAACAAATCAATATTTTTTCTGTATAAAAACTCATTTTTCGCCTAAATAACGTAAGAAAGTTAATGCCTACATTTATAAATAATTTATTAAAATAATGATAAACTTGAAAAGAAGACCAAAATTTATTCTTCTATTTTATAAGTAATACATTTGTTTACATAAGCTGTTTCAAAGATATATATGAAAAGCATAGTCTTAATTAAGCAGATAAAATAATTAAGAAATAACTAAAGAAAAGCATGAAAAAAATTATAGGTATATATTATAGAAATATAATCTTTAACAAATTATATTGTATATTACGAAAAATAAATTGTAATTTCATTTTACTTCATCAAGAATAATTACATTATTGGAAGTATGCTTTAACGTAATATTTAATAAATAAACAATACACGTGAGTTGGTATATGTTTTATACTCTAGAAATATGATCGCGGGTCGGATTAAAATCACATTTGTTCACTGACTTAATCTTGCGTAGTCTCTTTTCCAATTATTCACATTGTATTCGTATAAAGAATTTTATTCTTTTTTTTTAAATACTTTGTATACATAATTAAATAAAATTGATATTTACTCGCAAAAGATTAAAATTCGAATATTTGTGGTTCGTTTAAACTTTTAAATTGTTTAAACACAGCAAGGATAAAAATTTATTCGAAATTATTATATTTTTGTAAAATTAATATATAGTAATTATCTTTAAATTATTAAGAACTTAATATATTACTTAATATCTTATTTAGTTCTAATAATTAAAAAAATATTATTAAAATTATAAATTAAAAATTGGTGTACATGGTTCAATAAAATCTTATATATATCATAATAGGATACATTCTTTCGTTCTTGTACCTAATGAAATATTGAAAATAAGATTTTGAAATTTAAAATAAATTTAAGTAAAGAAACAAATACAATACCATATTGTAAATAAATTCAATTCAAATACTTAAAAATACAATAAAGATACTTATTAATCTTCGTATGTAATAAATTATATAATTAATTTAATAAAATCATGAAAAATATTATGATAAAAATTATCGTTAATAATTGTATTCTTAATTAGATTGCTTGTTACTCTTTATAAAGAATAGTTTTTAGTTTGTTACAAAAATTATCATTGTAGAAACATGAAGCCATAATCTTGGCTCGTCATGTACATGTACATATAACATCGATTAATTCGTCCTTCTTTCTATAATATATGAGATCATCTATATTAATCTAAAATGCCTACAATTTAATTTTGTAGTGTTTGAAGCGAACAATTATAATACCGTATTTATATAGTAACCAAACCTGCCTTGCAATAGCTATTAATCAGTAACGCAACCATAGTTGTCTACCTTGCTCCATTCAGTCAAACAGCACCTACTTGCAACCTCGTTCTTCTCAAAGTACCTCATTCTTCAGCTCTTTCATTTTCGATCACTCATATATTTATTTCTTTATCTACACTTCCTTTGTTGTTCTTTTCTTTATTAATTAGCCTTCAACCAGAATTTTACAACTAATAAAAATTTACTTATCAATAGCAAAAATTCTTGTTGTGGTCGCTCTACTCAGAACAATAAATTTTAAACCTATAAAGTAACTTCATATATCTATTACTTAAATATTAATTATGAATTATTTTAATTGTAAACTGTTGTAATTTTAGAAAATACAATAATCGAATGTTAAAAAATACATAATTTTAAAGATTTTAAAATAATTATTACATTAGTTCCTTTCACTGACTGTATCTTTATCTAACCATGTCTCTTATTATGCATGTTTTTTTGAAAACAAATTTCATATTTATAATCTGTATTGGTAATATATAAATAATTTACATATAAAATTATAATATAAATATTTGTACTTAAATAAATAATAATAATAATAAAATTAATAAATAACTATAAATAAATTTTACTTTTTATTCTTGCAATATATTGTATTTTCAAATATGTATTATTTATTTATAATAAAACAGTAACGGACTGACATAAATTCATATACATATATTTATATAAATACGTAAATATATACATACGGCAAACTAAAAAAGTTGTTTCTAAATATGTAAATAATGTTGAGGTAATTGTATATTTTTCAAAACATGTTATTATACATTTTGAACCTAGTAAATTTTATATATCGGTTATATAAATTTAAAAAAAAATAAAAACGATATATGAAAAATATGGATTTTTAGATTTTTTAAATACAGAATGAATAAATACACGAATCTTTTTAATAAGATAAAATAAAAAAGAATAAAAATATAAGAATTAGTAAAATAATATTTTGACATAATTAATACAACTTCAATAAATTATTTTATATATAAATTTAGCATTGTTATCGTATATTAATTTACTATTTTTTTATTTTTTAATTTTCTTTACTCGTAGCTAATTTAATAAGACAATTAATCATTGAGGTGATTCATAATTTTTCTTTTGCATTTTACATGAAAATAACGTTAATTTTTTAAATGTCTTTTTAAATGCTAATTTTTTAAGAGTTATTAGAATACCAAGTATGTTCATCAAAAAATGTGTTTAAATACGTAAAGTACTATACTTAATTTTGATTGCAATCTTTTAATCTTATCTTCAGTGGGAAATTAAGGATTTTTGTGTTCAGCATTAAAATACGTTTTTATTTCTCAATGTACTTTTTTACGTTAACGTATAGCGTGATATAATTATAAAAATATTCCAATCTATTATTCTTATAGTTTAATTTCATATTAAATTATTACTTAAATAATAATTTTTTTATTTCTAACCTAAAATATTATTAGGAAATGATTCATATTTATTTATATTATATATGCCAATGAATTATTGTATTAGCTTTCTTAATGTTTTAATTACATTCAATAACTAAAAATATTTATTTGGGAATTAAATTAATTTTTTTATATTTTTAATACCATAAAAATTTAGGCTTGATAAAAGATGTACTGTGAAAAAAGAAAAATTAAATTAAGGGATATAGAAAATTTAATAAAAAATTAGTCTTTTTTATTACGTATCTCTCAGTATTTTTTAATTCGCTTATTCACTATCTCGTCCTCTCACTCACACAATCATAAAGAAAGTACGTCATCTATTAAATTAAAATAATGTGACAAGTATATAAAGTATTTATCAAAAAGTGATAATTGCAGGAGCATGGTGTGCGAGTCTTTTAAGAGAATTTTAAAAAGGATACAAATTTTTCAAAATCTTGTGGAAAGTATAGTGATATGTAATACTGAAATTGAAGGTTTAAAAGGATATGAAAAATTTAAAAAATATATAGAGAATAAGCTCAAAAGAATTGAAAAATATATAAGAATACTAATAACATTTTGACAAAGTAAATACGGTTAAAAAAGATCATAAATACAATAGTATTAAAAAAATATTAAAAAATTAGGTGTGCAAGTGAAATTAAAGTCATATTAGAATAGATGAAAGAGAATAAATATAAAATAAAAAAATAAAAATGTATGATAATATTGGCTAAATTTAGTGATAAAGAAAATTTATGTAGAATCTATTAATTAAGAAAAAAGTACGAATAATATTATATAAACAACGAAACATAAAAAGGGATTATACAGACAAAAAAATATTAAAAATGTTTAAAATGATTATGAAATTAATAAAATAATAAATTATGCAAATTAAGCCCTAAATCATTTCAGTATTTATTGGAGCATGTAGAAAAAGATAGACAAATAAAAAAGGAAAGCTCATCTGTGTAAAAATGAAGATGTATAAAAAATATTTTAATTTCTAAAGTAGTATAAAATATCAATATATAAATATAGTAATTATATAATATTCATATGATTTACTTGTATTTGTTTGTATTTTCACACAACATATATTTAAATATTTAAAAAAGATATATAAATCTCTTATTTTGATATATGACATAATGATAAAATAGTTAATCCTAAGTTTATGACGAATGTAGCTATATTAGAATCGATATATTTTATTTGTAAGTTATTAATAACAAATAATTTTAATTTTCTTGAACAATTTTATTGTCCTATTTAATTTATTAAAAAAAAAACAATTTTTTTTAATATAAAAACAAATATTAAAATGACGCCTATAATTAAACTTTTGAAATGTTCATAAAATTTGATGATACACATATTTAAATTTAAAAAATTTAAGAAAAAACAGTATATTTTTCTAAATTAACCTGTCACAATTTTTTAATGAAAATTTTTTTATTTTTTTAATTTTATTGTAATATATATTGTTTAAAAGATACCTAAGGTCATTATTGTATTTCCAATACAGTAAAGAAATTGCAATAAAGCTGAAATTATTTTTATATGAAAGGAAGTTTTCATACGTATGTAAATGTTATATTTGCAAATTAAAATTAAACACGTATTTTATCGGAAATCATAAACTAATTTTTGAATAAAAATTTTAAAAAATATACAAACTCAATACTTTTTAAAAATTTATTCACAAATTTTATAATGATAAATGTTATATTTGCAAATTAAAATTAAACACGTATTTTATCGGAAATCATAAACTAATTTTTGAATAAAAATTTTAAAAAATATACAAACTCAATACTTTTTAAAAATTTATTCACAAATTTTATAATAATAATTCAATATCGTAATTAATAATAATTGTCTAAAATAATTGTAGTCACAAATAAATAAAAATGCATATTTATTTCAGAATATAGTAAATATCTTTAACAATATTATATTTATGTATTTAATGGTTTACTCTAAATATAAAAATAAAAAAATTTGCATTTATTACAAAAAATCATTGAATTAATACTAGGGCATAGTTGCATATATGTACGTAACTATGCTTTCCTGCTTATTTAATTTTTTTTCTAATAAAACTAAATTTTGTTTATTTTTCTATTTAGAGTAAACTACTAAATGCATTAATATAATATTGTAAAATGTTACTTGGTATATTATAAAATAAGTTTTACTTATTCTCAATCGCAATTTAGTTGAATATACAAGAATATGATTTATACATTACAAGTTATTATATAAGTCTAAATTATTGTCTAAAATCTAAATTTTCATAAATTACAGCTCTCATAATACACATAAAGATACACTTGATAGACTAATCACAAATATATAATTGTAAACTATGAGATAGAGAAAGAGCAATCGTTATTGAAGTTACCTTAGATTCAAAACTTCAATTTTAAAACTCATGAACTTGCAATACTTGTAATACTAAGAATTAAAAGAAAAAAAGAATAAGAGAACCTATAAATCTGGCAAGAAAATAAAGAATTTTCGTTTACCCGCAATGTTTTTCAAGTATCATTAGAACACACATTCATTCGCAGCTTCTCAAAGTCAAGGGAGTTTCACAAGTACACTTTTTGTTTCCCAGCAGAAGCAGTAGTTACTCAAACCGGGTGAGCAGCCAGAAGGTACGTACTGTTGGGCCTTCATACGTGTATGCGCACGTTGTCTTGAGCAATATACGCAGCTAGAGAAGGAGGCCAAATACTAGAGAGTTAGATAAGACAGAAGCAGAGTGATAGAGATAGATATGTAGGACGAAAGGGGGGATAGTGTTTAATCAGGTTCGACTAGTTAGTTGGCAGGTGCGACGTACTCGCAAGTACCACCGTCCGTTCCCGATGTTTGTACGTCGTCGTCGTCGACGTCAGTTTAAAATGTCCGAGAAACATTCGAATGAATAAGAAAGAAGAGACAGATGATGGAAAGAGATAAAGGAAGAAAGAGAGAGAGAGCGACAGAAAAGCACGTTCAAAGCGACGCAAGAAATCAAAGTGATGGCGAGTCGTGAACAACGAGATACTGTGTGGTAAAGAGAGACAGATAGCTCACAATACTATGCAGTTGAAGTTGCTTGTTCGCTGTTATCCACGATTTGCTTCTTTTTCTTGTAAGTGAAGAAAACACGTGCACGTGCTTACATGGAAGAACGAAATCCTTTGCTTAAAGAAATATTTTAACGCTTGTCGCCAACAAATTTTACGAATGTTGAGCGGCTTACCTAGAAAATCATGTGATGATTGTTAGTTTAAAAAAAAAATAAATATTCAATGTATTTCATAGATTAAATCACTTAAAAATTTTAAATACAATAATTCAACTTTTATTTATGTAATACATAAAATTTAGAATAAAAATTTATGTTAAAATTTTTATATTATAATAAATACTTTTTTTATCAATTTTCTAGATAAATGATACAAAATTCTTTAAAATTATAAAATTTAAAAATAATAATCTTTATATGAATCAACAAATGTAGACATATATTTTTCATTGTAGACCGTAATAATTATTTTATTTTTAAAATTTTTTGTTTTTAGTGTTCAAATATTCGTATTCAAAGTAAAATTACGCGAATTATCTTATTATTATTTTTAAGATAATTATAAATATTTATATATAGATTATAATATTTATATCTATTTATATGTAATATTTTATTAATATTAAAATTATAATTGTTTTATTTCTAATATTATATGTTATTGAATATTTTAAAATTCAGAATTTATTGAAATTAATTTAATGTTATTTAGACTCTTGTTTAGATAGTTGTAAATTCATTGCATTCTAATTAAAAAAATAAATTAGACAAATTTTTTAATAAGAATCAGTACCTAATATAATAAGCAATTAAAACAAATTATAATAAATAGGCAATTGTACAATATTATTAAAAGTCAACTGTTAAAATTTCTTATTTATTATGCACTTTTTGATAATCAAAATACATGTAATTAACACATTAGCTTATAAGTAAAATTTTATTATTTTAAAAGGATAGAAACGAAGTAGCTACTGGTGATTTACCTAGAATAAAATATATTATCATATACTTTAGTTTTTATATAAACCCTACAGAATGTTTTAAAATTATTTGTTATAAAAATATTACCTATTTATTTTGAAAATCTTATTTTCTATGGGTAAGCTTTTGAAAGTTGGATTGCAATTTCAAGTAAATCTAATAAAAACCTTATGACATTTAGTTCCATCAATTTAAAAAAATTAGTTTTAATAAAAGTGAGTTTAAAAATTCTCACAATGAATTTTATTTTTAAATTAAAAGATTGGAAGTCACTTATTATCACATTTTATATAAAATCGTATTTCATATCATATTATACTTTTTGTTAACATCCAACATTGAAAATTCCATTTTTTTATTGCCTCGAATTCTACTCTAAATTATTTCCGATATATTCAATAAATGAATTATTTTCAGTAGTAAGAGACCAATATTTTAAAAACCTATTTACCACAATAATATTTAATATTTACTATATATAAAAGACAATAAGTGAGTAAACGGTAGAATAAACGATAAAAGAGACGGATAGTCATCTTACATTCTTATATATCTAATTATAAATCAAATTTAAAGGTTTTTGTAAAAATGGAAGTTTACTATCTAAACAAATTTGTTTTTTAAATAACTAGCACAATAAGAAATAATAAAATAAGATATGAAGTGATGTTTATACAAAAAATTATTAGTTCAATTTAATTTCTTTTTTATATATAATGCTTATATGCATTAAATCGCTCGCGTATCAATAAATCAATGTACGGTTACTTAATATGATGTCATTTATATGAATGATGTACATTTGTACAATTTATTACTACTCTATTTAGCAAAAATTATATTTCATGTCGTTCCTTGAAAGACTAAAATTTTTTTACAAAGATTATACTATAAGAATGAAATAACATCAAAAGATAACACCTATAATATATTCTTCAAAATATTTTTCGTCTCTAATTTCTTCCATGAAAATACATATAAATTTAATCTGAGAAATTCATTATTCTTTTATTTTTTTCCAGAATTCCAGACAAAAGTAAAATATTATTTTTATAATACATAAAACGTAAAGAAAAATGAAGTTAAACTGATCTATAAATTACTACTGTTTACTAATTTTAAAAATATTTTGTTGATATTCATTTTTTTATAAAATAAATGTATTTCAATACTTACATTGGTATTTTTATATTTTATAAATAAATAGATAGTATTTTTTAAATTTATTATACGTTAATGAAACAATATTGATTATGAATAATTCAAATAATGTACTAAGAACTTCAATAAATCAATTATCTATACCCTAATCCTTACGAATATTTGTTAAAATTTTTTACTCCTTCTAAGTATAAGAAATGTTACAAATCATATATTATAATAGAGAAATGTTTTAAACAAAAATAAACATATTTTTTATTACAAAAAATAATATTGCAAGACATTTATAGTAAAATTAGATTAATATTTTAAAAGATAAACTAACAATTAAATAATAATATTCATTATTATTTATCAGTATGAATCTTTCCAATGAAAAATTTGAAAAATATACTAATTTTAGAAATAATAAATATTTTATTCATTATTAATTAACAGGCAAATAACATATTCATATCGGTCATAACAAAATTATATGAATAATATTGTAAAGTTCTTACACATTCTTTTCTCTCCATTAGCTTTAATAACTTTAAATAATAATTTGTATACTTATAAAGATAAACAATTTACTGAAAAAAATTTGAAAATTACTAAAGAAATAATAAATTAAGAAATTTTATTTAAATAAATTATTGTATATGAATAGATAGTATAAAAAAAATTATGGATTCTTGATTTAATTGCAAACAGCAAATATTCTAAAAAGGAAAAATTCGTTCTAAATAGAATCATCCTTTTATTCATACTTAAATTATAATTGATTCCTATAATTAAATAAAACTTTGTATGTTATAAGTAACTATTTATACATATTATATTTAGAAATATTTACATCAGTATATGATTTAATTTTTTTTAGAACTGAAAGCATTGTTATAAATGAACTACTTTTAAAAATAAATAATTAATAAAATAAATTAATAAAAATTTTAGTCTGATTTATTGTATATAACGTCTATGACTTACGTCATAGATCGTTGCTCGTAACTTACGTGAAAGTCTATTTATCATCGACCAGTAATTTTCACTTTCTTCTCTTTAATTTTATTTCTATTGCAGCCGGTCTTTCGATTGACAATTGGATGAGATGCAATGGCATCGGCATGGGTATTTTTGCAGATCAATGGCCGGAGTTACTTATAGGTAATCCCGCGGAATCCTGGCAATAGCGGCAATCTCGACCTTGTTAACCGCTTCGACGCAACGGCCGTAAGCTAAAAGATTCGTGATTGGATGCTCATTGCTAATGAATTCGTAGTAAACGAGCGGCGTGAGCAACTTCACCTTGTCGATCACCGGCACTCAATTCTTACGAATATTCGCTTGAAAACTGAGCAAATTAAATAGAAATTCTATTGTTTCAGGCTCATTTTTTTTTCTTTGAAATGGTACTATTATTAACGTTTTACTTTTCTTCTCAAGTCAAATAATTGTAACTGTTTATTATTTTGTGTAGAATAACTTTATAAAATTGTACTTTATAAATTACACCTTAAATAAATAAATATATAGCACATAAAATTATGATATTTTATGACATTATATTGATTAAAATATATAAAATATGAATATATAGAAGACGTATATAAAATACTTTTATAGAATTTCAAATGTATTTAATAACATCTTTCATTATCATAATCTAATTATTTTATAATATATTCTATATTCTACATATTTAAATTACATTGGATTAAAAATAATATAATCTTCTATAAATTTTGATATAAATAATTTTTTATTTTTATAATCAAAGTTAAACTAGTTTGTTAGTATAATAATATTTTATAACTTAATTTTTAGTACTAGTAAAAGAAATTATTTTTTAAATTTATTTTCATTTTTTCTTAATGATATGTGTTGACGTAGTTAAATTTATTATCTGGGGGTATTCATATGAAGCAAATAAAAGTTAAACTATACACAAAATATTTTGATAATAAATAAAAAATCTATAAATTAGTATACAATATTTTAATTCATTAAAGATATAGAAACATTTATTTAAAAATACTTCGTATAAAAATTATAAAATGGTTAGCTAACATTAATATGACAGATAAATAAGAGATCATTGTTAAATTTATCATTTTTAGCTATTTCTACAAATAAATATAGATGCACGTATTCTTTTCATAATTAATCAAAAATTTATAAATGAATTAAAAAGTTTATATTATAATTCAATTAACGTCGAAGTACATGCCACTTTAAATTCTAATTACTAAAAGCAATATCATTTTTTTAAATATTTATTTTGTAAAAAATTATAAGGTGATTAGTTAACATAATCTTATACTTCTGCTCAAATTAAATGAAGGTACATTTTTTATAACTATCCTAACTTAATTTTTTCAAAGATTATGATTCTTAAAGAGATTGATACTACTATTGTAGAAATGGAAGTAAAGTTATAGGCTATTAGATCCATAATCACTTCTAATTATACTGCATACTTATTATATAGAGTGATTTTATTAAATATATGATTTTATTCTATATATTCACTTATTTAAGATGAATTAAAAGGCGATCGAAATAATTTGTAAAATTCTTCCAATTATATACTAATAATGAAAGAAATAATAATTTTCATTAAATATTTTTTTCTTATTACACTTATCATGTACTGTTTAATTATTTAAATAATAAAACCATACGAAATACAAATTATCAGCACATATTTTTCTTATACATAAATAACTTAGTGATACAAAAATGTTAGTATATACTCACTTTAATAAAATTCATAAAGTTCGTTTACTAATAGACTTTTTATATATAAAAATAAATATATAAAAGAATAAATACTTATAAACCCCAGTAAATTTACGCAATATTACTAATTTTTTCGAAAATTAACAAATATGTAGCTGAAGGAATGTTATTACAAACTTAATAACTACAATTAATTTAAATGGAGTCTTCTTTTTCATCATAATTTAATAATTTTATCTTTTTATCATGATTTATAATTGTTTATTTATCCAGTAACAATCTCTTATATTGTCTTTTACTAATAAACTTCACAATTAATTTTAAACAGGATGTATTATATTGGAGTTTCCATTATTATAATATATTCGATAACTTTGGTCAGTCTTAATCATTATTTGTATTAAGTTATAAATATGAATAATATAAATTAATGAGTCTATTTTAAACAATCTAAGGTCTTCATCAACATCCAAATCTAATATTTTGAAATACATTCTAAATATTAATATAGATGCAATTCAGGCAATTTTATTATTATTTTACATTATATCTTATCATTCTAATAAAATTTATCTCTATAAAATACATATATTAATACACCAAAATGCGATACAAAAAATATTTTTATAAATATATTTTTACTAAATAATACTATATTAACTTTAAAATTACTTTATAAATAATAAATTATGTATGCACGAGTTTTTAGAAAATGGTTCTATCACTTAAAATTTAAAGTGTACAAATAATATCATTAATACAAATTTTTAAACATTAACTGAAATTAATCTTCCATTTATGTTGAAAATGTGTGTATTTAAAAGTCTGTAAATGTAAAGTCAAATCATTGAGTTAAACATGAATAGCTCATGAAAAACTTTGTACTTGACAAAAAAATCAACAATTTCTGAAAAAAAATGCACATATGTGGGTGAGTATGCATGAGCGCACGCGCGCGTGTGTTTGTGCAATAATAACAATAAAATGTAAGATAATATAAAGTTTAGATTTCCGGTATTTACACAAGAGAACTCAAATATTTGAATAAGTGGTCTTATTAAATAATCCAATACATGATAAACAGTTCAGACGCCTACCTTACAGAAAAGCAAAAAAGAAGCGTGTAAGAAAAGCTGGAGGGCGGGGGAAGGGAGAGTAGTTTAATGGACGGATTTGAAAAAAGGGACGCGTCGAGACCGGATGTGCGGTAGGTAGGCACGCGACCTGTAGATCGCGAACGAGTCAGCGAACAAGCCTTAATAGCATCAAGCAAACTCGTAGCCGATCTCAGGCGCTACTCTGTCTGCACGTTATACCGCTATTATTGAGAAAAGAAGTCAAAGAGAATGATAGAAAGGTAGAAACAGAAAACAAAATGAGAAATGATGGAAGAATTGGCGATAAATAGAAAAATAGAAGACAATTTTTAACGATATTTATAAAATGTATTAAAAAGTTTGTTAATAAAAAATTATATAGTATTTTAAAAGAGCTATAATTAAAAATTTTTAATTATAATTATATTTCATCGCGTAAACTATTTTTAATTGATATAAAAATACTATTGGTTTTACATAAATTTATAAATCACAATAAATACAAACTTATAAAAATTATTTTCATTAGATTTTATTTCTTTTATTATAATGCATAAACAAGACTAAAAATGATTAGTCTTATTTAATAGTTAATAATGAACTATAACAATTTTTATAAAAAATTAATTTATCTTACAAAAATGTAAATAAATTTTAGCTTAAATGTATATGTTTATCATATGAAACTTAAAATCGTATTGGTTGCTTTAGCATTTTCATGCAAAGGAAACTAAAGCACACTTTTTTTCGGCGAGTACTTTAATTATAACTTCTATCTTTATAAATTTGTTAATAATTATGGTAAGCTTCTATTATCTACTACTTATATATTTTTTATTTATTATTTTTTTAGTATCAAATTGTTTCGTCCAATTATATACCACAATAAATATTGAAACACTGTATAAAACACATTACACTATTGCACTAAAAGAAAAATCAAATGCTCTTTCTATTTGTATAATATTACCATCTTAATTATAAGCATAAAATAATTGTTAAAAAATAAATTATCGAAAAACTATTAAAGTTAATTAACAGAATATTGAAAATTAGGACGATAGGTTATTATTTCTAATCGTATAATATAATTTTTCAAGCTGTCTATTATCACATTTTTTTATATATCTACAAAATAATAGCATAGAATCGATTTTAAATTATATAAAGTACTCAATAATAAAGAAAATGTATTAGAATATACTTCCAAAATTAAACTCTTAATGCCTTTCTCACTCCGTATTTCCGCGCTTTTCTAACTCACTCTCACATACACTTTCTTCTTTATTTATTTTGCTTTTTGTCTTTTTAATTTTCTCTTTTATTATTTATTATTTATACATAAAACATAAAATCAATTATATATGTATATATTAAATCTATTTTATACGTATGACAGCAAGAAACTTCTTCCACTGTCATCAAACCACATCGCCCTTCTTCGCCCATACAAGTCGAACTTAGAAAACATGAGTACGATCGACGCGCACTAAATGAAGAGAAAAGTCTCTAGCAAATATCGATCTCTGTTCTACACTTAAAGTACGAGCACGTAGAGTATTCAAACTGTGTTTAGGGCCTGTCAATCACGACTAATTTCTAATCCTTAACAACCGGTTAGATTCACACGCAAAATCGACATCATGTAATCCGCTTAAAAACACCTAGTAGCTATGATTTAAATATTTAACATGAAGGTGTAGACCAAGTCTCAAATATAAAAAAAGCTTGCAACTATTAATAAAGGGAAAGAAAAATAGACTATAGAAATATTTTTAATATAGCAGAAGAAACTGCCTGTCGAATGGATTATTGTGAATATAATAAATTTTTTCTTGCAAGAAAAAACTTTACAAACAGGAAAATTTTTACACAATATTTATACAAGTTTTTTGTTTTAAATATTGCATTTTTAATTATAAAAATTACTTCAATATTTTTTAGAGTGAAAAATTATCTCTATTTTTTTAAATAAAAAATTATCTTATTGAACACAAATTTATTCTAAAAAGAATTTCTTGGTGGTAAATAGCCATTTTTCTGAATAAAAATAGCTTTTATGTACTTTGTAATTACTGTGCCCTGTAGAATATTATTATATAGAGTTCTAAATTTATTTATTATTTCAATTAATTTTTCCAAATCAATATGAAAATTACGTACTAGAAACTTTTGTAAATGAAAATGTTTTCATTTAATGTCATGATCTATAAAATGTCTTCTTACTAAAAAGTTTGAAAATATAAAATTTATTTTATGAACATATCATATTGTAATTATACGTAGTGTTGTTAATTAAATTTAAGTTTTATTATGAACGAATTTTTTTCTTTATATTTTTTCCCTGTTTTGGTTGTATTTCCTTATTTGTTCATTATTCTTCAATAATTCCATTATTTTTTTCCACTCTAATTAATTAAGTGATAAAAATAAATTTTTATCCAAGTAATAAAAATCAATCTTTCTAACCTCTAATAAATAACGTATATCTCGGAATGTTTTTTAGTTCTCTTTTCAGAAATTATATTCAGTTTTTATCTATTTTTATTGGATATAATAAATTTTATTGTTCATAGTTTTTTTCATTTTTTATTTTCATAAATTTTACGTAAATTTTCTTTGTCACTTTTTCAAATGCTGTTTCCACTGTAGTAGTTTTTTTCTTTGTTGCATATTTATATTTTTTATCATTGTTGTACGTATTAATTATTATTATCCTTTCTCGTATTTTTTTCTAGTACCTGTATGTTTTTATTTAAAAAAAAACTGGAAAACCCATTATATACGTTTATATTATTTTTAATTTTTTTATTTATTCGTATTTTTTTCAACCGAAAATTTCTACATACATAATTAAATTTTCTACCGTACCTTTAAATCTTTTTTACTTCTTCTCTAAATTTTCTTTAGATCAATCCGTACTCTACCAAATATCATATTAATCATTTTCAATAAAGTCTGTATATACTAATTTTATTTACGATTTTTTTTAATATGTACCGTTAATATTCCTCCAATCTTTGTAAATCTAATTATTTTAGTCTTTTCTGTATGTAATGGTAAATCTATTATTTTTCTATATTTTTATAAATGTTTGAAAATTTTTTTGATTTCTATCCCACGCATGAAAATTTTCATATTCTTTTTTTTTTATAAATATTTTAGCTCATTATACTTCAGAAAAAAATTCATTCATTCAATTGAGCTAAAAAAATAATTCTGAGCTAAAATCAAACGTTTGTCCCAACCTTCTTTCTGACTTTATCTCGTCTTTTATTTCATTATTTTTATTTTTTTGGCCTCACTGTATAGTTTTTTAAGATATCTAAGAAACAATTATCATTTTTTTAACTCAATTTGCAATTATTAACATACTTTCTTACTGCATCTTCACATTACTTATCTACTTATTTTATCAAATACAGACTAGCTTTGCAAAATACACGAAACCCTTTTCTTTTTTATATATTATTATTTATTTCAGTTTTTAACGTATAAATTGCATCAATTTTCTATTTTTTTATCAAAATAATTTTTTTTTCGCTGTATATTTTATTGCCTTCTATGTGTCTGCCTATTTTCTCTATAATATTTTTTGCCTAATCTTGTATTTACAATCTGTAATTAAGATGCTAGTTTGAATTTCGTTTTTGAATGTTTTTATTATCTCCTTTTTAATTCTATTTATTAATTTTTTTATTTTTAGATACCACATTTTTGTTATTTTCATCTATTTTATAATCCTTCTTTCCACCTATATTTCTTAATAACTGTTATATATTAATGAGAGAAAAAATTGAGAAGAAATAGAGGTATTAAAACAGGATATCAATAAATTTGGATTAATAAGCTGAAAATCACTACACATGCAGAAGAATTTAAACGCATCGCAATAAAAGTTATACAAAAAAATACGCCTATGAAAAAAAAGAAACGAGAAAAAGAAAATATGGATATAAATTACTAGCGAGATTTATAACGCGTAATGTAGCGAAAAATAAAAAAACATTGGTTAATAAAGAAGAAGAGAATATGTAAATTGTACAATAATGGAAAAGAAATAAGAAACAGATTATTTAAGAATGTAATATCACGGGGTCTAAAGCAATCAAGTAGAAACATAAATATATTGTACAAGATTCACTGGAGCCGAGAAGAATGAAGAAACAAAACGAATGAGAGGGTTCACAACGAGGCAAAAACATGAGAGAAGAAAAAATAGAAAAGAATAAATGATGTATCTACATAAATACATAAAAATTAAAAAATGTATGATAATAAATAATATTTATACATATCAAAAGTAATATAGATTTATGTTATGTACTAAATTTAAATCACAAAATGTAATAATGTATAAATTGTTCTGCAATGCCGATGATAATGATGCTAATGATGATAATTTTTTATATTTTCTCCATTTTCTTCTTTTAACCTTTTTCCTTATTAATTATAGTTTAATTATTTAAATTACAATATTTTTCATTTTCTTTATCATTTAATATAAATAATTTCATGTTTCCATTTAGTTTATGGTTTATTTACCTTCTTTAATCTTTCTTTATCCTTTGATACTCTCTTGTTTGTGTTATATACTTTCATTTATTCTTCTTTTCTGCTTTTCTAACCTTGAAATCACGTTCTTTATTTGTTTTTCTTATTTTTTTAAAATAGTTATAGTTCATTTATTTATTGCTTTATTTTATAAAAAAACTTATATATTTTTGCAACTGAATAACTTTCTATATATTTTCCTTTTATATAAAACAATATATTTTTTTACATTATTATTCATATTCTTTGTTTATTTATTATTTTCCTCTTGTTTCTTCTACCTGCTGCTTACTCCTTGCTCTGCTTCTTCTATTTCGTTCGACTCCTTTTTTTCACTACTCCAATGAATCCAATACTATATGTTTCTATATTTTTTACTCTCTATCATAAAATTCTCTTACGCTCATTCATTTTCCTATTATATATTCCACGTATTCTTTCCTCTGTCCTTAATTAATGTTGTTTTTCATTTAATTTTACATTCTAAATCTTGTCAATAATTTTATTTCATGTCTTTCCTTTTCTTATTAAATTTTTTTATAGCAATATTTGTTCTTTTGTGTATTTTCTTTTCTTATATACTTTTACATCAAATTTTTTAAAATTTAATATACATACATATAAATAGTACAAAATATATTTGACACTTCAATATTTAAAAAAATTTTTTAAATTTTCATTATCAGTAATACATAAACGTAATTAAAAAACTTAATAAATTAATAAATTATATATGTCAAATAAAATTAGTTATTAAATTATATAAAGTAATACCCTATATATCACCAAAATATTATACTACGTTTTAGACTTGATTAAATGTTTATAATCATAATATAAAATAAAAAATATTTAGCGATAATTAAACACCATTTATACAAAAAAGGAAAAATAGATTAATTGAGAGATTTTCTAAAAAGTTAACTTACATATAACTAAATTAAATCGCTATTAACACTAATAATAATAAGAAGAAGAAGAAGAAAAAGAAGAATAAGAAGAAAAAGGAAAATTATTTGTTCGTGCTTTTTTCAAATTTGTTTTTCATAAATTTTGCTGAAATAGCTATTTTTAACATTACGAATGAAAATTACAGTAAAAGTGATAACAGTGAAAAAAATTGATATATTTTTATAAATTTAATTTAAAAAATTATTGACAGTGCTGCAAAAATTTAAGTATTATCATATTTTTAACAAATTTTAAAAAGTTAGTGCAGAGTAAAAAATTACTTTTTTTCAACATTTTCACCGTATTGATAAAAATATATTTAAAATTTTTATTATTAGAGAATAATGAAATACGAATAAAACAATCGAAAAAATAGAATATATAGTTTAAATTATTTATTTTTTTACTAATTTTTAAAATTCTTATTAAGCTTAAAGTATATTTTTGTATCATAGAACAAAATCAAATGTAATATTCTTATTTTCTGAAATATCTAAACGTATTAACGTAACTTATAAAATATTTAATTATGCGCATATTAGCTATCTCTATATTTACATAATTTCTTTTTAATCATATGAAATTTAATTATTTAATAATACGTATTAAAGAAAAGGACCAAAAAATGAAAACACCACTTGCAAAAGATAATAAAGGTTTGTATACTTTTCTGATTATTGTCACTTGACTGATTATTCATTAAAAAATATACGAATTGTTTTTGCACGTTATTTATATATAAAGACATGATGAACTACTGTTAGATTTATTTACTTATACTTGAATAAACGTGACAATTGTAAGAGTAATTACAAGATAAAAATAATTACATATTTAAGAAATAAATAAATATATATATATATATACACATAAATAAACATAAATAAAGAAATAAAAATAAAAATCTAAGTTTAATAATAACTTTTTAATTTTCGATCTCCTACATAATTTTCTGTAGAATTCTAGGTAACATTTTTATCTTCAAATTTAGTTTTATAATATAATATAATATAATACAATGCAGATTTACAGAAGTAATAATAAGATAAAACAAAAATATTTTTATTTCTATAATATAATATTTATTTATGTATCGATTTATTATTTAAATTAATATGATTGTATATAGATAATTATTGAAGAATATAAATTTTATTCAGAAAATAAATTAAAATAATTTTGCAACGCATATTAATAAAATTTAATATTTACAGTAATACGATAGCAGAAACTTATAATTTTAAGAAGAATCAATACATATATAGTATATAAATATATTACAACACAATTATACCACAATTATAATACCAATTTATACAATTTTACAATTATACATATTATTTATTAATTTAATAATAACGCTTATATACCAGAAATAAAAATATTTTTATGAGGAATGCATTTTTATACTTTTTTCGAACAATCATTACCCATTTTTTTACACTTAAATATTTTGTTTTCTTTAAATATATTTACACTTAAAATTATTTGATCTATCATTATTAATACTTTCATTCGGTAGAAATATGTTGTTTCACTTTTATCAACACACATTAAAAGTCCTATTTATATATATATATATATATATATATATATATATATATATATATATAATTCTGATTATCTAAAAATGTAATTAAAATTTGTAGAAAAATTACATTATCTTAATAACACTTTCAATAATTTAATAGTTTTATCAATAATTAATCTTTTATAATATCTATCTTGAATATATTCCAGTATTTATGTTTCAATATTTATAAAATTATTTATTATTTAATATTTTCGTATTTCATTATGTGTGTGTGTGTGTGTGTGTGTGTGTGTGTGTGTTTGTTTGTGTGTGTGTGTTTGTATATATATATATGTGTGTGTGAGTGCGTGTGTGTGTGTTTGTATGTGTGTGTGTGGTTGTATTTTAAAAAAATTTAATAATGTGATTAAATATATAAACGCTACACATCAGATGAAGATTATAAAGAAAGTATTAAATACTTTATTATATTAACTGCTTCACTTAAAATATTATATATTAAATATGTGTAATTATATAAATTACTTTTGCCAAAAATATAAAATTTTCTAGAATTATGCTCATGTGTAGTATTAGAAAGGAATGGAAAAATAATGTACAACATCATAAAAATGATCCGTTTATTTTATTGGCCGATATTCATAGATTAAAGAATTACAATGTATTACGTGCTTCTCTCATTATGGGCCAGAAACGACACACACATATATTATAGATACAAGGCGCACCCAACGTCCTTTTTACATAAATTACTTAAAAAAATTACTAAGCTGTACTACTTAGATATTTTTTCTATTCTGGTGGACTAAAAAAGAAAGAAAAATCCCATTGACAGAAAAAAAAAATAGTTTCACGATCTAAGGTGTGAACAGTATTTTCTTGACGGAGAATTAAGGGGATACAGTTCGACTTCGTGTTGGTCTTATCAACTAACTGAGTTGAAATATGTCTTTAATTCTCGGCAAACACGAACGTGTTCATTTATTCTTCTGTGCCGACGTGTCAATGTCGATTCGTTTTGTTTCCCGGCATGTAGCGCTACAGATCAAGAAAGAAGCAGAAAGAAGGAGAACGTACGCCGCAACCTAAGTCTCTCTGTAATTTCTAGGCGAAGTGTATAACGGAATTCGCGTTTCGACGGCTGACCCCGAGAAAAAGATAGAAAGAAAGAGAGAGCCAGCACCGCCGCGCCCGCGACACGATGCGACGTATGTCTAGGGTGATTCGTGCAAATACATGAACGCGCACAAATACGAAGCTAAACAAGCCGCGGCCGTTGGCCGCTTTTGAAGTAAAAAAAACGAGATAGAGTGAGACAGAGAAAGAGTGAGAGCTAACCGTGTGTGCGAGAGGAATAATGAAATGTGCTAACTGAATGATTTCTTCTCTTCGAGTATTCTACAGCTCAGCGCGTGCTGACTTGACCTTTTTCCAAAACGCTTTAATATTTCTCTTTTATTCTGTTTACTCTTTCTTTTATTTACTGTATAGATCTGCATATTTTCTTGGAATCAATGAGTGGAGCAATGAATCTTTCATAACTGGAAATTGCAATAGTGATAACTATTAAATATTTATGCATATTTAATATCTATTTAAATCTTTATCAACTAAATATATATTTAATAACTTGATAATCGTATTGAGAGAGGCTTAAGATTTAATTTCATTAATGAATAATAGGATCAATGTATTACAGTACAGAGTATAAGTTCTATATTCTTGTTGGTTTTGATGTTAATATCAAACGATCAAGTACCACAAGTAATTAAACAATAATTTTATAAAGTTCATTAATTTTATTATATATATATATATATATATATATAAATCAATAATAGACATTTTTAAATGCTTATAGATAATATAAGATTAATAATAAAAATAAAAATTAATTTTATTTATTTATAATAAAAATATATTTGTTTAAAAGAATAAAACTAAAATCTAATTTTAACATATTTCTACTATAAAATTTAAATTTAATTTGAAGTAAAATTATTAAATAAATTTTATAAAAAATAAATTAGAGCTATAACTTTATTTGTAACATTTAGTTACAAATTTTTGGAATAGTAATTTTAAGTAATTAATAATTTTATCATTAGATAATTACTTGTTCCTACGACACAATCTTAGCAACGTGACATTATATTTATGGATATAATTTTATAAAATATTATTTTGTCTATATTCACATTCATAATGTGTTTTTATAAACTGTCTTTTTATTTTTTACATGATATTGTTGGATTTGACTTTATTTTTATACGTTAAGATAATTCCATATTATATTTACAATAATACGTATTTGCACAGTTTTGTTTTTTATAATCTACTTTTACTATAATTCATAAAAACATTTGTTTATACAATAGAAAATGAAATTACTAGTACATATAATAATAAAAATAAAATGATATTTTGAGAAATTAATAGAATCAGCTCTTTTAATGGTTAATCGTTATCGAATACTTTCTTGGCGTGACTTGCGCCATTCGATCAACTTCATTATATATCATTAGAAATAAAACCACATTACTTTCATTTTAAATATAAAAAAATATCCTATTTTACAAGTTAAATTATGCTTTTAAAATATCAGTAGTTATACACTTTGTATATGCATTGCACTTATCACTAAATCTGTATACTTGAATAATGTTCTTTTACTGCAATCTCAAGACGCATTAATTACTATCATTTTTATTTTTAATACTTTTATTTTTTATGTAATATAAATAATTACATCATAATAATTCTTTCTATTTGTTATATATATGTATATGAAAAAAATTCAATGTGAAAATAGTAAAAATCAATAGAATAGCACATAAGTACAGCACAGATGTATTCATTTTGAAACTTTTAATATCTATAAATACATTTAAATTCATTAAATAAGTGAAATTTCATTAAATATTACTTTTAATAGCTCATTTTACAGCTACTAAATAATTAAAAATTTTTAATTAATAAAAGTTTAATACAATATTTATTGTACGCAAAAAAATGTAATTGTGAATTTCTAACAATGTTTAAAAGTTGATATTCTAATTTTTATTATCAATCAAATAAAAAATTAATAAAGTAGAGAAAAAAAGATAAAAGTCAAAGATATGTATAAATATGGTGGGAATCGTAAACATATGAACACTCTTATAACCGAACTCTCTTTCTCCTAGTCTTTTTCTCATACACGAACTCTCTCTACCTTGATTTCTCACGTTAATATAGATACGATCAAGAAAATTGCAATCAATCCTACGCATGAGTGAACGGGACAATTCAATTATAATGTTGTCAAGTGTCGCATTCTATTGAGCAGTAGATTGTATAATTAATCAAAACCGATGTGAGATATCTCAGCGCTAGTCGAAGATGTTTATCATATTGAAAGAGGTACTGAGGAATAAAAGCACATGGGCCAAGCATAAAACAAAGTGCACGATGAGATTGAATCCACAAAACGTTTCTTAATTATGTAGGCAGTTAATGATAAGAACACTATTGAAACTTTAAGGAAAAGATTTAAAAAAAAAATATGCACTTACAATGTATATGCAGTAAGAGATTCCTTTTGCAAAGGATTCTAATAATATAAACAAGCACATACAAAATCTTTGAATCTTAATCGAATGAGTATGTGAGTATACAAACACGGGTACTTATAATTGTGAAAAACAATAAAAATATAAATAATTAATCGACTACTTAATTAATTATACGAATGATACTTAATTACTTTGATCCAATTAAATATATTATAAACAAACGAAAAATAAACTAACTTAAAAGTGTTTAGTTTTATTTTTACAATTTATAAAAGTTAATATAAATGTTAATATTTACTTATTATTAATTTTATATTGCTTGCTGATTTTGTTAAATTTAAAAATTGAAATAAGCGCATTTTGTCTATGTATATTATACATTTTTTTATTTTATCGTGTTAAATTTTTTTACTTTAATTATATACATTTTCTTTTTTTATTTATATTTATTAATCTAAATTCTTAAATATATTTCAATAAAATAATAATTTACTTAGCAGTGTTTATATAAATGATTAAAGTTTTCATCTATACATAAAATTGATATTATATTCTCAATTGTACAGATTAAAATATAAAAAAACTAAAGGCATGAGAAATACAATTTATAAATATTTTATTAGAATTACTTATGAAGTACAAAACTATTCGTAAATGATTTAAATAAATTTGTTTGATATAAGTATTTTATAGATTTTATTTTTGTTTTATTTTTATTTATTATAATATTTATAATAAATGTATTTTATTAATGATTCAATGCAAACATATTTAAATTCATGCAATTTTAATTTCAGTATTAAAAAAAGCGAGCGAAGGAATACTAATTTATAATTAATTTATATGATGAAGGTTTTTAAAAAAAATTTACAATATACTTTAGATATATAACTTGTTATAAATTGTTTTGCATTATTTGAAATTTCAATTTTTGATGTTCAATATTCAGTTATTCAGATATTTATATAATACATATAAAAATCATAAAAATAAATTTTTTTTAAGTTTTTATCTCAAAAATAGTATTATAAACTAAGGTATCCATTATCATAAAGAAATAAAAGATGCTTTATTATACCAAATTATGACGTCTACAATTACTCCGACTTTATTACTATACATAAATCAATTTTATTTGAACAGCTTAAGAATTAAAAATAAAATAGAAGCTTTTATATTTCAAAGAGTTAAATTTATTAAAAAAAGAAAATTTGTTGTATCTAAAATCCATCAATAAGAAATGTAATCTATATAAATATAAAAAATAACAGATTTATTATTATATAATTAAAATAAATCGTCTTTTCATTTAAAAATAATTTACATTATTATCTTAATAAATATTATATGTATTCCATTATAAATATGTAATATGATGATGGTAGCTAAGTAATAAAGTCTTTCACTGATTGACTAATTATCTTAAAATTAATCTACGTCCCTATTGTTCGACAATGATACAACAAATTTTCAACTCAGTGAACGTGTCGGTGGAAAGTATCTTGGTAATAATCAGTTAATTAAAGTAATTTTTAAGGGAAACTAATTAGACATAATATGTACGACTATAAAGTATGAATATAAAGTATGAATGTAAAGTATGAATATAAAATATTATATAAATATTTTAAATAATTTTGAGCCAGTAGCTTTCAACAAAATATAATTACATTAAAAAATAATTTTTTAATTTTAAAGCAAAAAACTGTGAACTATTTATTTAGACTGTTATAAAATTATATCAAAATTAAAAAATCGCAGTAATCCTTTTAGAAATTAAATTGACATTTTTGATATGATATAATAGACATAAAACAGGTAGTAAAACGTAAGTTTAAATAAGCTTCAATCACCATAAATTCATCATTTTTAAAAAGAGTTTAGACTTTAATTTAAATTTTTATTAAAAATACCTTAATTTCAATATTATTATTCAATATAATATAAATAAGTTCAATTTATTATATAATCTTTTTTATATCGTTATTTATATCTTTTTATACTCGATGTTTCAATTTTTTTATTGGCTTATAGCTATGATTTGAAAAATAAATATAATTATAGAATAAATGTATTTTTTCCTTATACATATTTATATAAAATTAAATTTATCAAATTATAAAAAAAAATTACTCTGTTATAAATAAGTATTATGGTTTCTGTACAATGTTAATATGAACATTAAATAATATATTCTAATTGGTATTGAATAAAGTAAATATTTTTTTAAGTTTCAAATTTTCTAAAATATGTTTTTTAAGAAATTATATATGACCTAATTCATGAAAAATGTATTTCACTGTTTATTTATTTACCTCTTTAGCTAAAGATCATTTTCATCAACTACTGAAATCATCAACAACTCAGAATTACTATTCTGAGTAATCAAACGAGTAAAATTCCGCTTCAAATAGAAGACATTTCATGATTTCTCTGGTCCTTCCGTATATGTGTTCAAACTCCAAGTGGTTAAACGACTAACCAGTCCTGGTTTTGCGTTCGCAAGTCAAACAGAGAGAGGGAGAAAAGAAAAAGACATAAAGAGAGAAGAATAGATAGACAGACAAGGATGAACAGTGGATAGAGAGAAAAACGAGAGAACGAGAAGAACGAAACAGAGGAAAAAGAAGAACCGTAGGCAGCCGATTTTCGCTAAAACTGTCTTTATATGCATTTCGTTCCCAGGCAGGGCAACATCGTCATGCCAAAGAACCCAAAATATTTGGGCCCCTTCCTCTCAATCCCGATACCTCTTGCTTACTCAGTCACTCACTCACTCACTCACTCTATCTCTCTCTCTCTCTCTCTCTCTCCTCTCTCTCTCTTTCTGCACATATACATATGTGCACATATATACATGTGTGCACACGTATCACGTGGACGAATACACGTACTAATACACATCTTTTTCCCGCAAGCACCGCAGAGCTCTCACTGATCAGATATTTTATATTTTTACCAACATTTGTCTTCGTCCATCATGCAAGCACTGGTCTGACTTCCTTCTTCAACTATTAGCAAATATTGAATAAATAAAATACATGTTACATTTAACATTAAATATTAATTTTAATGTAACACTGTAAGAAATTGTCCATTAAAGTACCTTTAAAATTTTATAATTTTTAAATAAACTATCGATTAAATATTTTTTAAGAAATAAAATATATTCTAGATATTTTATTGATTTTTAATAAAACTTTCATGTTATTATTATATGAATAAATATATAATATAAAAAAGAATAATAGATGTAAAAGTAGTTTATAAAACTCACATATAATAAGCACAAAATATAAATAAAAACTAAAAACTTTCCTAGTGTAAAAGAAATAAAAAACTCTTAATTTTTAAATCTAACTGTTTGTATAATATATAAATATGGTATTAAATAAAAAATATGATTACAATGTAACAAAATAATTATTATAATAAAATTCGTAGAACTTCTCGAATAAAAATATAACTAATCGACTAAATATATAAAATCGACTAAAAATATAAAATTTGAACATATAATTAAATAGATACACTTTAATTGGTGAATATTGCATACAACAATACATGTTTAAGATATTATACGTAAAAAGAGTTCTACAGTTTACAGCCCAAAAACATTAAATAATATAAAATTATAAATATAAATACATAAATCACAAATTCTATGCATATTCAAACATAAAAACATTTTCAGTTAAAATTAATAGCAATTTTTTAATTAAATATTAAATATTAAATTTAATTTATTACATACAATAATTACAATTTTTTATTATTATCTTAGAACTATCATTTTTTCTGTCTAAGTTTTTAACGAAAAAAGATACTATACATTCATACTTTTAATTTATTCAGTTGGAAGAGACAGAACTATTATAAAATCATTATTATTTCTAAACTTCTACTACAAGTATACTTTCCTTTTTTTAAATTAAACTACTATTAAAAAACTATAATCTCTTCTTAAATGAAAAAATCATTTTAGTTTATCTCTTTACAAGTAAATTATTTCTCATGTAATCTAATTAATTACAAATAATTTTTTTAAGAAAATTTAAAACTATTTTATCTCAAATCTTTGGTTTCAAATATTATATTATATACATTATATATAGAGGAACATTGTATCACACATATATTTCTATTCAACCAAATAAATTTTATTTCATTTTATTCCCATTTTTCCTACTCATTTCAATTTTATAATTTAAATCTTATAAAATAATCATAATATTTATCTTTATATTTTCCCATTTCATTGTTTCGATTCTGTAACATTACACTTCTACATAATGTATCTCCTTGTTTTTTTTTCTTTATTGTGCAATTTATATATTCTTTTCGTTACTGTTATCCAGTATTTGTTGTTTTTCGTTTCATTACTCATTGTAAATCTAGTTAGTAATTTAATTTCATGTTTTTTTCTCCTTCTTTTTTTTATATAGGCATTTTTCCTTATAATTTTTGTACTTTAATGTATTAAACCATTTCTACAAATTTGAAGTTTCCAGTTTATTAATCGAAACATGCTGAGATTGTCCTACTTTTATGCTTCTATTTCTTTCCTTATTGCTCCTTTTCTATTTTTTTTCTCCAAAGAAAAATTGTAATAAGTTAGAGGCTAAAAATTTATGTTTTTTTCTGTAATTTTTTGTTCTTCTACTCTTGTTTTTACGCATTCTCCGAAGAATTTTGAATCTCCACTATTTAGTACTTTGTTTTCAAACTTGATTTCTCTCTTTGCTGTTTTTATTTTTATCCTTTTCTTTTTATTTCTAATATCAAAAATAATTTGATATATTTTTTCTAGATTTAATATCTATTTTATGTATTTTATCTGCATATTTTCTATTGTCTTGGAACTTTTTCATCTTCATTTTTCGATCTCATACCTTGACACATTTTCAATGAGCGCCTCAAATAATTTCATTTTTGTACTGTAATACTCCTTAAACCAACTTTCAGCAATTTGTATACATTGTTTAAGATAATATTCGCTCCTTTTTAAATATGCAAATTGATTAACTATTTTTTATTGTTTAAGATAATATTCGCTCCTGTTTAAATATGCAAATTGATTAACTGTTTCTATTTTTTTGTTTGAATTTAATTTTTGTTTTCGGTATTTAATTCTATGCCATTGTTATTTATATATTTCAAACTATTTTAAATAAAATTTTAAAAAATTCATAAAGAGAATCAAAACTAAAAAATTGGAAACATAGAAGTTAAAAAGATCTAATCACGACTAGAAGTATTTTAAAATCTAAAACCCAAAAGAGTACAAGTAAAAAAAAACATAATTATAACAAAAAATCTAAGGATTTCAGTACTTTGTACTTAAGATACTTGAGCGTTTTCTCTACCAGAATATATTGCAAATTCGCAAAGACCTTATTGAATGAAAATCTTAATTAAAAAAATCTATACCAACACTAAACTCTATTAAACTCATATTTAATAGAATACTGACACATATTCTTTAAACTTTTGAACGTTTTTTTGTATGTATGTAAGAGTACTAAACTACAATAAAATATCAATTATTTAACATTTTATAAAATATTTCAGAACGTTATACTTAATTTTAAAATATATTGGCAGATAATTAATATTCAAATAATGCTTAATATTTCGAATTTCTTTACTGTAGAAAATTATATTTAAATCTATGATTCGAAAATTATTACGTAGAAAATATTTTTTGTCAATATCATTTTCCAGAAATTATATAAATTAAACTTTAAAGCTCGAAATTATACAATAATTATTAATTTTACAAGGCTATTCAATAACATTATAATCTGAAATTTTTTCATAAACTTAAATTTTACTTATAAATTTTATGTAATAATATACACCTAAAAAATTTTATAGAAGCATCGATAAAAACTATTCTATATAGCTTATGAAAACAACAAATATGATTTCAGAAAGTAGAAAAATTTAATTTGTTTTGGGTGTCAAATTCGCGTTTTTGATTCAATAAAAAATATTAAAACCTCTTTAATAAAACTCTTTTGATATGTTAATCGCTTTCATATTGCCATAATACTTTAGGCTAAATTTACTTTATTGTTTTGAAATCGCAGGATCGTATGATAGTTATATTACTTGCTTGTAGTCACGTTTCAATATGGACGATATGAAGTAAAGAAAAAATAAAGAATAGTGGTTAAAGAAAAAAAAGAAAAACTCGAAGCTCTCTGAACTGCACTTTCATATAAATCGATTGCTTGAAAAAGCCGAGTTGACATTGACGAGTGTGCGGAACATCGAATTGGAGAAATATACGCAAGGAAAAGAGCCTTCTAATCCGTTAGGGATCTGTGAAAGACAATGATGATGACCCTGTTTTGGTAAGTATGAACTGGGCACCATGCAACATAATTGAAAATGCATGTCACATAAAGACACTATCCCCTCCTTGTACTATCATTATCTCACCCCTTGAACCCTGTCTCTTTCTCTCTTTCTGTCAAACAGATTTTTCTTTCTTTATTCCTGATGTTGATATTGGTGCATTTCGGTGTATAGCGCAACTCCAATATAACCATACAGTTTGTGCGTATATTATATATCGTGCATTCAAATCGTATTTTCATTAATAATCTACTTTTACTTTGCACTGATTTTATTTTTCGTATTAATTCTTTGTAAGAACAAGGAAGGCAATAAAATAAAATAGCATGTTTGTGATAACGTTGGAAATAAAGAGAGAACACGCTTATTTTTTTCTTCGTTGTCCTCCTTATTTTCATAACTCGTCATTTTATGATAAAGCACAGTTTTAGTACAAAATATCGTCTTACAAATTAAATTAGGCTTTTTTCTTTAATACGGAATTTACATAACGAATATATCAAAAAGAAAAAAGTTATTTTCACTCATCTTCTATAAAAAAATCTATATATATTTCGGTTTTAATGCATACAGTTTTTATTGTTAACTAAATGTGGATTAAAACTTTTTGCTATATTTTCAGTTTTAACTACATTATTATATATTTTTATATATTTATAGATATATTTATATTATTTAAACATATATATGATATAGAAGGTTTCTAAATTTTTATACTTGGTCCAAATTTTAATTTTTATATTTTTGTTTTAAAATTGAAAATATTAATGATTAGTTTGCTATGATTCAAAAATACACATAAGTTTTACTGAGAAAAAAAATTACACAAACAAAAAGATAACATTATAAATAATTTGTATATAATTTTCTATCAAAAAATAATGTAGTATTATAGAATCTATAGTTTAATATTATTATATTTTAAATACTTATAAATAAAAACTAATAAAAAAGAATCTTAGAAATAATTAAAAAGTTCGTACACATGAATAAACTATATTATTTTAAAATGTATTAAAACTAAAAACTATAGTTTAAAGAATAGACGTATTTTTGCACATAGTTTTTCACAATTCAAACTTATTAAATGAAATCATAACTCAATTTGAACAGAGAAATTTATTCTTATATTTCTTTTTTATATAGGTTCACAATAAAATTCTTTATTTAGGATATAATTTTATTGTTATTATTTATATGCCATGAATAAAAAAATTTGTGGCGAAAAAGTAGATATTATTTTTATAACCTTTTGCTCAAACATATTAGTAATAGGTGTTTTATTTATTTGATTTTACATCATGAAATTTTAAGTATATAAGATACTTTAATATCAGTGAATTACTACATCCAAAAAATGATTCATTCGTAATTTTTCTTATGAAATTATGTTTCACATTTCACTGCAATATATAAAATTATTAGTTTTGTCATTAAATAATATATTCGATATGAAATTGAAATAATCTAAATTAAATTAATTTTTTTAAATTTTAAATCGAAATAAATTTATTTAATAGCATAATATATTATAATTATTTACTGATAAAGAAAAAATCAAAATGAATAACTTTGATAAACTTTTAATTAATAAAATTGAAACGTATAAAATAAATAACTAATTTATATTTGTACATACTCAAATATGCATAGATATGTTTTCTTAACAACGGGTGTTTTGCACTTCTAAAAGATTTAAAATCGATAATTTTATCGTTTAAGGTTATATTATATCGTTTATTGTTACTTGATATCAATACTTTATAGTCTCTACCTATAGTTTTATATAATATAAAATTAAATTATAAATTATTTTATAATTTTAAACAAAAAATAATTCGTGAATTTTAAGTAATCTCTTATCTAAAAATAGGTATTATATATTTTCTTGAATATATTTTTAACTTTAAAAAGAAATTGGTTAAGGACTTAAAATATTTTAATATATACATATGTAATGAAGGATTGTTATTTAAACATTTACTTGCATTAATATTTTTAAAATATAAAGAGTGGAAATTTTGCAGATTATATCATTTTTAAATGCCATAATGATATAGTAAAATAAATAACGATTATTCTAATTTATCTCAATTATTTTCAATTATTTAAAAAATAAATATTGATTATTGATTGTTAATCGGGACTAATACAACAATAAGTAGTGAATAATTATTCTTTACAAATGATGATTTTTACAAAATATGATTTTGATACAGATACTAATTATTTTGTGTATAATTTTCCGATAACATATAACGTACATTACAGTTTTTATAATTTTAAATAAATATACTAAATAAAATTTATTCTTTGGCTTTCTTTCATTTAGATTAAATTCAATAATTGATGAAAATTTTGAAAAACTTTATAAATAATATGAAATGAACAATAAATTTATTATAATTTACAAAATTTGCACTCAAATCCCCTCATGCACATGATAATACATCTTTTAAGTTTGGTGCTTTGAAAATAATCGAATTCTATTTATTAACTTTTCCCAGAGTGCTTATATGCCTCCATATATACTTACTAAATGCACGGAAGTACGGGCTCGTCGAAAAAGACATTTTCCATTTTCCAGATATAGGTACTCAAGAATACAGTATGGGTAAAAAAAGTTGCACGACAACTGAGGAAGATTTTTCTAAGAAGAACCGAGTACAAGATAACTCCAGTTTCTCTGTTCTTCTGTTTTATGATGCCTAACGTAGTCTCTTCTGTCATTCTCATTCTTCTTTTATTCTATAACTCTATTCGAATCTCTTTTTTAATAGTATCACTTTATCTTTTTTTATAGGTTTCACCGTCAATAGCTCGCCTATTATTATGTGTATATTTATTTCATATTTGGCTTTATATTTATTTAAATTATTTTCATTTTTAATCTAATTATTATATAACTATTACATTTTATTTATTTTTTATATGATTTTTTTTCCATAATTTTTTAATATTATTACAATTTACATCTGGTTTGTTAACTAAATTGACTTAAACTCACGTTTACATAAATTAAATATAATATCATTAAATTTCAAATAAAATAATCGGTAAGTATATATTGACGTTATGGAAAAATTATCATTCGTACATTACTTTACCAAAATACATTATCTAAATATAATCTTCAATAATGAAGGTATTTTGTACATTAATCTGATACCAGCATGTGAAAATAAAATATTTTTTTATTTTAGGTTATATTTATCTTTCACTTTATATCTCTTGTCTTCTTTCTTCTCTATCATATCTCATATTTCTGTCTCTTTCATTCTACATCAGTAAAAATAAAATATAAATTATTCATAATCATAAAAATTATTGTGACAAAGAGAGAATAACAAAGTCTTGGCTTATCTATTTAGTTCATAATAATTTTCCATCGATCTAAGAATGGACTTTTGGGATCATTAACTTTAACTATAACTTTAATTAGTATTACTATTACGGTAAAATTTTTATAAAATATAATTTTATGTCTTTGAAATCTATTATATATTTTACATTTTATATTATTTTAATTGATTACAATCGAGTATATTAATACAATTTTCGACTGTCTATTACAAAGAAAGACTGTACAAATTTTAGTTACTAGATTTAATTTATATCGGATTTTTTATTTCATATGGTAAAAGTATGAGGTTTTAGATGGCTTTATTTGAACCCAAAATCTTCTGCGTTAATAACTTTTCAATATTTTAAAAATTTTGTCCAAGTTGATTACTATAAAACTAATGATTTTTTTTGTTTTTATAAAATGAACTAGGTCTGTTTTATGTTCAAATATATTTTTGAATAAATAAATTAACAAACCAATTTTTATTCCTAATAATAGAAGTAGTTAACTTTAAGCGATATCTAAATTAAATATTTTTTTTGAGATATTATTATAAGATATTTTATTCAGTTAGTCGATATTAACCATGTACTTTTACAATTTTATATTTTATATCAATAAAAATCTAGTGACCATTACTGCTTTCAATGTTTCATCAGCAGTAGAGAACTATAAAAAAGCAATTTCTTGCAGTTACGTTGTCTCTTCGAGGCATTCATCACAGGATCTGAGCATTTAACTTACGGCTTGCCGATCATCTGTACGTTCGAGTTCGTCGGATCCCTGTCGCGCGAGTCTACCAAGTCTCGCATAGTAGTCGCATAGCAATCGTGCACCAGACTGCCCTAAAAGGCGCACCTTCATCGTGTCTCTACGCATACTCGCAATGCTAGCTTTGCAGCACTCAGAGGCGAGACATTGTTGCGTCGTCGTCGGCTCTCGATTTTTCCGAGTGAGGCCGCCACAATTCCAGTAAAAAATGAAAAAATAAGAAGCATCGTCATCCGGAGACGTGAGGAGCTCACTCGACAGGTTCGCGCGTTACCGAGGCTACGAGATTATTAGTTTTTCTCCTGCAATAAAGCTAGAATTTTCATGGAAAAATTACACTATCTTAATTATATAAATAATTATAATAATAAATTTTGTTAATTTTAATAGATTTAAGCATTCCTTTGTTTTTGGCTAGTTATTTACTTAAATAATAAAATGTTGCAAACATATTAAATATTTTATTTTTAAATTTATTTCAATTTATGTCTAATATTTCATTTGACATTAAAAGAATATTATATGTTTTTATTAAAAATATTTATATATGTTTAGAAAATACTTATATATATAAATGTTCTTTATTTCGTAAATAATACTTTATTATTAAATTTAAATATTTAGTTATAATATAAAAAAGTTATAATTTAAAATTCGAAAAGTTAGTATCTTAATAGCTTTTAAAAAATACAAATATAAATAAAAATTATTATACGTATAAGTAAAAATCTATTTACATGTATTGAAAGTTGGAAATATGGTTAGAAATTTAAGAAAATATAAAAGTTCAAAAACGAATAAGTAATATTGAAATTATTAAAATATATTATAATAAGCGATTTGATTATCATTTTTAAACAATACTTTGTTTTTACTCCAGACTTAATTTTTTAAATTTTAATTAGGTCCATATAAAAATAAATGCTAAATATCATGTTTTTATAATTGTTTAATTATAATTCTTTATTTTGTGTATAATAAATATCATTTATCATACTAATAATTTGAAAATAACATTAAGGATTACAATATTATCAATCAAAAGTTGAAAAAATATCATTACAATAATTATCTTCGTAAGTACATAGCGAGTATGGAAGTTTTTAATTATCTATGTATGATTGTCGATTGAAATTGTATTATTAATTATAATTATTAATCTTAACCTTAAAATTTAAATATTTTTTAACTTAGAGTTATCATTGTATTAACTTTTAAAGCTTTTTATAGATAGTTTCATACTCACTATTTTTTTATATTATTGTAATTTTATATTTTGACTAATTTTATAAGTAAGGGTGATTTTTTTTATAACTACTAATCTACTTATAATTTCTATACAAGTAATTATAATTCGTTATATTTCCACTTTTTACAAATATTATTATAAATTAACAATTATTCAAAAATGTCCTATTATAAATATATTAACACAAACATAAATTTTACTTGCTTTTACTATTAACAATCCTGTAAATAATTTATTCTTTAAATAAATTTGTTTTCTAACATTTTTCCTAAACATTCATGTATACTTTATATGAATGATATTAATTAATAATAATTAATTAAAAAAAATATTTATTATTATAAAAAAAATTTCATAATAAACATTTTTCATTAGAATAAGAGAATATTAATACCTGTCATTTATTATACTATACAGCTAACCTACTAGCAGATAATAATTTCATAAGACATGCTTTCAATAGTTGCTTTACGCATATCCGTTAATCATAAATCTCATAATATAGAAGAAGATGGACAATATATGTATAAATAAAAAGAAGTATACAGGGAATAAGAGAAAGCTTTAATATTTAACAATAATGAAATAAGTGAATAGATAATCTGCAATTTAAAAAAATTTTTTTAAATATGATAAAGGTACTTTATAGTAAATCTTATTCTATCATTTTTCTTTTGCTTTCTATTTATTTTTCTCTCTTTCTTTCTAATTCTTTGTTACTGTTCCTTTATCTCTCTATTTAATTCTTTCTTACTATTTTTTATTTCTTTATTTGTTCCTCTCTCTAATTCTATCTTTCTATAGCTCTCCGTTTCTCTCTCTCTCTTTTTCTTTTTCTTTTGCTTCTGTCTTTCAACGTTTTAACACAGCAGCAAAAGTATCGAAGTAATGTCGTTGCCCTCTACTCAGCAAGTAGCAGTATGTACTGTTCGCAGACGACCGTCAACACAGTGCCATCACCTCAACACGCACGCGCGTTCTCCAACATCTTCCTCTTCATTGCCGTTTAGATACATCTTTCATAGTTTTCTGAGTCTAATTTTCTTTATCGGTTATTTATTCAATGTTTCATTGATGTGTACATTAAAAAGTAATCATGTAAAGTAATCATATTAATGTATGTCTTATTGGAAACAGAGAAAAAAGAGGTATACAGGAAAAGACGAAAAGAGAAGAATACCAGAAACATATCTTATGTTTTATATAATTTAAGCATTTCAAATTCTGAGTAGGAATCTATCAAAATGATTATTAGTAAATTTATTTTTTATTTATATGTCATTAAATCTTTATATTCAAATGTTACAATACAATTATATTTAAAAATATATAAATCTGAATTTCTTAAATTGTATAAGCCGCTCTTTCGGAACTACAGTAGATTATAAAAAAGAAAACCAATTTTCACTTATGTTACTGTATAATATACGTTACATTTCATAAAAGTCAATTAAATGTATCGAAAAACTTTTAAAATTCTTATTTGATAATATTTTATTTTACAAATATTAAATTATATTATCTTATAATAAGAATTGATTTATTTTTGGTATATATTTTAACTGACATAATTTAATAATTACACTTTTACCAAAATTTTTCAAAATTAATGATTCCTAGTATTTTATTAAGTATTTTATTGATCTTTTTAATTATAAACAAATTTTAATATAATATAAAATATATTGAAAAGAAATTAATTTTATTAATATATCGAACTTTCATAAAAAAAAATATATAATATTTATGTTGTAAAGACTCATTAAGTCATTTTTATATTATTCAATATATATTCAAAATTTAATCTAATTTTTCTAATTATTTGAGTAATTTATTAAATATAGGTGGACATTCGTATACTAAAAATAAATTGGATACAAAATTAAAATAATCAATTAATAATAATTTTTGGTACTAAATTAATGATTATTGAGATTTTTCAATAGAAAATTCAGTAAAATTTAAATATACGAAACTAAAACGAATTTGTATTTCTCAGTAGAAAGAGTCGAACGAGGTAAGACCGAGATATATGTAATAAGATGCAAAAAACTTATTATCTAATAAGTTCATGTTGTGTTTCATTTTCTATCAATTACTAAGCAAATTTATCAATCAATAATTATTATTCAAATATAAATAAAGATAATATTAATCTCGAAACATATAATATTTCGCATATTCTTTCAATTTAAATATTTTGATATTTTTATACGAAAATCTATGAAAACATAATATGATGAAGTTTACACAATATTATCATATAATTATAGATTATAATTTATTACTTAATTAAGCGTAAATAAAATATAATTAATTTTATACAAAATACGAAGCTATAATTTATTTATAATGTAATATATATATATATTTAACTCTAAGCTAAAAATGTAAGATATTCAACTTTTACGTTAAAATCATAATTTTAATTCATTACATAACTTATCTCACCATAAAAACCAGTATATTTTTAAATATTTAAAAATTAAATATTAATTTTTGTAAATTTACTTTTATTTATATAAATCATATAATATAATAAATTTGAGTTTATTCTTTATTAAAATTGTATATTATTTTTTTTTTAATAATATATTCAAAAAATCTATTCGTTTCTTTCAAGTATCAGTAAAAAATTTATACTATTTTTAATTATAAAATTACTATGATATTTCATTTATTTTGAATTATAATAATATTGTTTAATTTATTTTACTCTATAAAATAAAATTTTTTGAAGAATATTAGGTAACTGATGAATAGGAAAAATATAAAAAAATTACCAACAGAACGATATATATTTTTACATGTAATGTTATTTATAAAAAGTATTTATTTCTATACAATCATTACTTGTAATTGATAATTATAATATACTACTTAATTAAGCTTCAATATATATATATTCAATTATAATGCTATATTTGTTTTATATATTTGTATATACTTGTATAAACTTATGTGTATTTTTGCAGTATATTATCATGAAAAATCCATTTTTTGGTTTTTTGTTAATAATTATTCTAAGTAGAAATGTATTTATCATATTTGCAAGGAAATATCAATTAGTTAAACAAAGAAAAACAGTATCATAAGTAAAGAATAATAGACTATTTGAAAATAAAAAGGTAAAGAGGGGGAAAATGACTGCTTACCGCGAAGGGGAAGGGGTACCAGGGAAGTAAGACACCTAGTTCCCGCTCCCTTGCACCAGAGCACCTGTCGTTCCCTCTCTCTTCTCCACTCTATTTCCTTCTTTCTCTCTTCTTGTACAATGTCTTGCTTTCTTTGGAACAAGAGAGAGAGGCTTACTGAACGCGCGCGACTTGGGGGCTCGCCAGAACCTAAGTGGACGAGTTATCAGTAGACGCAACATCTTGCTCGCGACAGGAGCCTGAGTGAGAACGAGAAAAAATATAGGAAACGTCGATTCGAAAAATTAGACAAAAATTTGGACACATAAATTTGAGAACAATTGTGATCATAATATACTCTCATACTTATCCTTGCATAATCGAGGATAGCTCAGACGAATTTAATAGGATTACGAACCTATAAGGAAGAAAGACAAATATAGGTAGAGAAAGAAAGAGAGAAAGACTATCGTTTTATGAAAGAGAAGCACGTGGCTTGCGGAATTATTGTGTGCGTTTTATAGTTCTCTTTGACGTGTAGTGAACAAGTAAAAAGTGGCTCGTGACATCGATGCGATTAATCCATTTACTAGTTCCATCTACTATCACTAGTTATTTTAAGCGTGACATTTCACGAAGGAAGAAACCACTTGACGTGAAACTCACGGAAATTCTTGGTTTACGGGTCAAACCGAAGAGTCAACCAATAACGGAATTTCACGACATCGAAAACGTTGTAAACTTTTACAGGACATCTATTCGACATCGGTAAACTTAGAACTCTTCCTCTCTTACTTGATGTTGATTTAGAGACTTTTCAACCGCGATATTCATCGCAGTTTTGCAAGTAAGCTTATAGTGACGAAAAGAGAAGGTGGGTCAAGCCGGCGGCCGGGATGCGGCTCGAAGAGCTCAACGGCTCCAGCTAACGCAAGAGGTGCACACGCCAGATCGCGAGGTAAGCCTTAATATTTCATATTTCAAAATTCAATCTTTTCAATTACGTTTGATTGATAGGGCTTTTCGAAATTCAAATTCTATTAATATTATGAAGGATGATAATGTTAAAAAATATTAATGGATAAGACGATAATAAATAAAATGAAACAAAAGGCTCTGTTTACTTTTCCATTGACTTTTCTCTGCATAACGATGCAACTATTTTCTTTAGAGTAACACACGTAGAACTTTAAATAAAAATTTGATTTCAAAAAAACAGTTAAAAATTTTAAATATTCAATTCTTATTAATAAAATAATACGGTACTTTTTTATAATTATCTTTTTCATGAATACTCTGAAATACAGAAAGAATAATATTTTTATATTTCTTTCCATTAATTGTTTAACATTTAGAACAGTTCAAAATATACTTTAAATCAAAGTTTTAATCTTCAATTTTTAGTTTGTTTTCTTAAAATTATAATCTAGTTTTGATTTAATATTATTTGTACCTTATAGCAAAATTTTAATAGGAAAATTTATATTTTGAAACAAAATAAATACTAGAGAGATGATTTGTACTTAGTTTCAGTTTTTTTCAGTTAATTCATAATTCAAAATATTCTGACGAAAGCAAAAAATATATGTTTAAAATAAATTTTATCCTCAAAATATATGTCTAATAAATACTTATAGTACTGTCAAATTATAGTATTCAATTCATCAATTTATACGGTTGCAAATATAGAACAAAATTTACTAAAAAGATTCTTACTAAATTTATTTACTTATAATATTATATACATAGATTAGTTTTATCATTATTTTATTGTATTTTACTCAAATGTATAACTAAATATACATTTATAATGAAAGTGCCAACCGTTATATATAAAAATTCTTTCTTTCTTTACAAATCTCAGACTAGCACTTTTATTATTACTATCAAAATTTGATTCATTATTATAAACGAAATGAAAACTCATAATTATATAAAATTATAATAATATTAATTAAGCGATTAATTCATTTAAAGGTAACATAATATAATAAGAGTTATAAATATAATATTCGTACTTAATATCGTTATTATAAATTTTAGTCATATATTACTAACTAATACTATGTTGTAACGAAACAAGCACTTCTTACCACACTTGTATGCACATCTGTGAATATAGCATAAGAATATTAAAATTTTATACCAGTTTATTTAATTAAATTACATAAATTATATATCACAATTGAGACACAGCTATATTCAATTATTTTCTATAAAAAATTATTATTACACCCATGAGTTTTCTACTATGTATTTGCACATGATGTTTACTATTCCAGCAATATTTCATATTATTCAATGAATCGCGCGATCAGCTGATCCAAATCGTAGTGTACCTCGTCGCCACCGCATGCGCGTGTTGATGATCTCGCTGTTTCTACCTTCCGTTCAACTTCTCTCTCTCCTTTTCTATCTCCCTCATCCACTCTCACTCTATCTCTCTCTCTCTCTCTCTCTCTCTCTCTCTCTCTCCTCTCTCTCTCTGTCTCTTGGATCATGTATATGCATGTATCTTTTTCAGTTCTTTTCTTATTTGCTCTAATACATTTACGGTATATTGAAACTTGTTTTTTTTTAAGCTACATACACAAATTTCTCATACGTATTATACTCATACTTTAGTTTCCATGCAACACAATTAACAATATGTAACATTGTCTATATAATAAATTATCAATCAAGATAAATAATTAAGACATATTAGTTATTTATTAAAATTTTAACTGTTATAATTATGAAATGTAAACTTCTTTTTATTCAGAAGTTTGTATAATTACGTTTGCAATATGATTACATTTATTTTTGTTGATTCCAAGTTAAATAACAAACTTTGCCATTTTCCCCAGTATTTCAAAGAAAAATAAAAATAAATAATTATCTCAATACTAGCTACTTAATACTTTGTCTGAAAAAATATTAGATGCTTTTTATTTTAAACAAATACTTTATCCAATTATTGATGTTCTATTCTAGAATTAAAATAAGTTTTAAATACACATAAAATAAATTATGAACTGTTTATGCTTTGTAGATATACTTTTTATTTATCATTAATACTTTTACATCTTTACAGTAAATAATTATAAAATAACAAAGTATTATTTCAAATATTTATATATTTGGAGATCTAAAATTAAAAAGTTAAAATATTATTATTAATAAAAATACAATTTTTAAAGCAATCTATATATTTTATAGTGAAATCTATTTCTATATTTAATATTAATAAAAGAAAATTCTTTTATTGGTACAAATAAAATTATTGAAAAAATACTTTGGTCTATATATTCTGAAATATATTCTGATAAATAATGTATTCATTTAGTCATCTAGATAAAAAATTCATTAGGTAAAAAAAATATAATGAGCAAGTTAATAGATTTATACATATTTATTCATTTAAAACAGTCGTATATTAAAAGACTTATAAATACATTATTGAAAAAAATTAATGAAATAAAGGAGAAAAGGATACAGAGTAACATTATCATTACAAATATTTATATTTCATATAAAATGATCTGTAGGAAGGATATCATATTATATATTATTTTCCATATGTCTAACAAAATACTATAATTTTTATATTTCTAAATTTATATGTATAAATATTATATCCAATATATCTAAAAAAAATACTATAATTTTATATTTTTAATTGTTTCCAATTTTAATAAAAAATTAAATTTTATAATTGAAATTTCTACAGTTGAAAGATTTATAATGATATAATGATTCATAATGAAATCACTTGCAAGATTTTATTTTGAATTAACATCAGGCTAAATAATTTTTATATTTTTATAATTGTTTAAAATTTTTTACTTTTGAACAAACTATTGTACTTTAGGAAAACATTTTTTATGAATTATAATATTTCTTTTGAATCAATGATAAAATATAAGATTTTATTTAGTATACATATTTATATTCTTCAATCAAACTTATTGATTTAATATATTTACATTTATATAAACACAGATAATTGTTTTTGTTGAATTAAACATTTATTTTTAAATATTACGAATGATTTAATATCCTAATATTGTTCTAATATTAAACATTAATATACAAATCTATCTTCCAAAAAATTTATCAATAATTATTTTGAAGAAAGAATTATTTTACATTCCAACATAAGACAATATTTAACAAAAATCAAAACACAAAATTCTTCATGAATATGCCCTCGTGGCGTAAAGAGTGAATGAGAGTGAAATACAGAAAGCAGAGAAATATGCAGAAAGAAAAAGAGAAAGAAAGAGAGATAAGTGTACTACGAAAATGAAACTAAAGAGAAAGAAAGAGTCAGAGGGATGGAAAAAACAGGTGGGGAGGGAATGTGGTCAGGTCGGGAGCTGGCTCACAAAATTTTTGTAGCAAGAGAGAAAGAGAGAGACAACGAAAGATCCAGTCTCTTCTTTTTGAACAGGCGGCGACTGATGGATCTCTACGTGCTTTCCAATCATTTCTTTCGTTTCTTTCTTCGTAGTTCCGTCTTTAAGAAATGCAGGCTTAAACCATTTGAGAATAAAAGATAGAAAAGATAACCTTAAAGCAACAATTCTCATCCATTCTATGCTTGCGTAATAACACAATTGTCTTTTTCTCTTTATGTCTATTTATCCATATCTCTTTCATATCTTCGTTGCTCTTCTCTCTCACACTCTTTTTCCTCTCTCTCTCTCAATTCTTTTCTTTATATTTTTTATAATATAACGCAATTTATATTTATAATGATAATTCTTTTTGAATAAATATTACTGATAATATTCAATATTATTAATTATTACATATAAATTTTGGTCTTCAAAACGTTATTTATAATCCTGTATACTATTATATGTTTTTTTTTATGTATATAAAAATAGATTTATCAGCTACTTTTAAGAAATTATTCATTTATGAATATTTATATTTAGAAGAAGAAAAAATTTAATACGAGTTGTTGACAGTTTAATTACCTCTAAGTCAATTTTATAATTAATTTATTTAAATTTACATTTTTTGGGAAAGGCAGATAACCTAAATACATATACTTTTATATAACTATGAACTTCAAGAAATAATAGATATGTAGTATATGATAAAAAGTCAAAAAAAGTAATAAATTATTTTACAAAATATTTATAAAATATAAATAAATTATAATTAAAGAATTAATATAGGTACTACTGCTAGCTTTACATAAAGTTCTTAGTCTATTCTATAAAATAAAAAAAAATGAATCGATACAAAAAGCTTATTAATAAATTGTACAATGTATGCTGTAAGACATGTATAAATTTTAATGTAACATAAAAAACTTTTTTTCGTGAGCTTAAGCTACACTTAATTTAAGTTCATACCTAAGAAATGTAAGTTTCATATATTAAAATTACATTTGATGTTGTTCAATTAATAATTCTAAAATTTCTTAAATAAACTAATTTTTATTTTTACTTATATGGGAAACTGTAAAATATACAAACTTTACTATGACTAATGTCTAATTAATATTAAATTAATAAAGAAATTAAAAATAATACGCTATCTATTATTATTATATATTGATGTTTTTTTATTCTGAAAATTTTATCTTGTAATAAACTAATAAATTCCTTTTTAATATTATTATTGACAATATTTTTATAAATGAATTTGTATTTTTCGATTGATGCAACTAAATTCCAATCGATATATAAAACACCATTTGTGTTCAATTTAGTTAGTTATTATTATTAACAGTATTATGGATAGTCAATTTTTATAATAGTTTTTATATTTTTCAATTGATGTTTGAATTTACAAATTTTTTTATAATTCCTTTTTATTACGAATACTTATAATATTTTTTCGGGCGTTTTAAGAGTAATTTTTCTATTAAAAAAATATTTTCCTATATATTATTTTTAATTTTGTATAAATTTATTAAAAAATATGAACTAAAAGGTTAATTTATATTCTCATTAATAAATTATTGTAATTTTGAGGATTTATATCGTAAAAACTATGTTGCATATATAAATAAAAGACCTTGTTTTTTAAAATTCATGTGAGATCTTAAATTATAAAAAAAGAATATTTTTTGATAAAATAATCGATTCATTTGTTCTTATATAAATGATTTTTTTATATATTAACTGAGAAAAACGTTTACGCAAGAAAATTTTTTATATTAATTAAATTTAATATAATATCATAGTTAAATACGTATTACAAAAAATTGTATAATTAAAATGGATAAAATATATATGTATAGAATTATCGCTTAATAAAAATCATTAGTAATTATTTTTGATAATAAACAATTTTAATACGTTGAAGAAGATTTAATATTGTTATACTCAATAAATTAATATAATATAATAAATTAAATAAGTTATTAAACGGCAATATTAATATTTGCAACAAATAAAATTCTATTCTAGATATAAAATCCAACAAAATTAAGCTCACATAAAAAATGATTTTAAAAAATTATCCTTTTGTATTTCTTAATTAAATAATTGTTAGCTAAAAAAAAGAAAAATAACTTACATTCTCTAAAGTATTCTGTTCACTTATATTTTGGGGATGTATTTGATCGGTTAAACTATTTACAAAAAGTTATTAGTTAAATATTATTTTTATTACTTATTTTTATTCAAATATTCAACAGAAATATTCGCCAGAAAAAAAGAAACTGCCAAGAAAACACAAACAAACATAACAGCTGTATTGAAAAAGATAAGGTGCTTACGTACATAGCAGTTGCAATTATTCGCGCGAAATTCCATTCAGTCGCGCGCAGCTGAGATTTGTCCAGCTTCTCGAAGTGTATTTCCTCATTGTAGTGTGGTGTCGGCATTCATTTATAAGTGCACAGGGAATGGTCGGACTACTTCTAAGAGTTATAGTATGTACACTTTTACGTTAAACAATGAGATCTTCGACTGCAGACGTGTCGCCCTCGCTTCATTTTCTATGGAGTTTTATAGTATGCACTTGCCATAACTTTTTCTTTTTCTTCTTTTTTTTTCTTGCATTGTTTCTTGAACTAGTTTTCTTTAGCGCGTGTATATTGACGTCTGTAATTCATAAATTTTACAGAAAACAATAATTTAAGATAAATGAAGGAAAGATCATTACAAAGTTAACTTAAAAAAATATAAATAAACGAAAACCGATAAAATAATCTTATACAGAACTCAATATGATATTTTTTATTAATAATTTTTCCTATTGTTACTAATAAATGCTATTGATTAGATATTTGTAGTCATAAACATTGATTCATGAAGTTTTACGAGAAATAAAGAGAATACTTTAAATAACAAATTTTTTTTATGTGGATGAATAGTGACTATGTATTTTATTATTTAAATTTAACGTTATTGAAATTCAATGCCAATATATTTACAGATAAAATTTACTAATTTTTTTTTATCTTTAAATTATTATATTTATTTATCTATGTTAAATGTAGAAAAAATTTTTAAAAAATTAATTTTATTTTATATATTTTTAAATTTAGATTCAAATTTTAATTCTATTATCTACAAGTGATATAAAAATCTTGACATTCAAATAAAATACGTATTATTTCTCATAAAATTATAAATATGTAGAAACTCAATATATAATTTTAATTAATAGTTAAATTAAAATTAAATTTTAAAAATATATATGATTTGAATATAGTAAGTACAGTTTTAAATATTTAAAAAATAATAATTTTTTATGATAAATAGTAAATATTTTCGAAAAAACTTAAGTTTTATTTTTTCTTTGTCTATAAAGAGAATTATATATTTAAAGTATTCAAAGTATTATATTATACATAATAAATAACTATAAGTCTTCTAAAAAATATAACTTAAAGTCACTATATATTTTAGATATAAGATATCAATCGATAATTTTAAAACATCTTAACTAGTTCTAAGTGTATCCAAAAAAGGCAATCTAGTAAATACTTTTTTCAAAAATAAAAGCGATATCTATACACACATTGATTAAATTTTGTTATCGGTGAGTATAATTCCCGATCCCGTCTTGTCACAGTTTTTCTTACTCACGTTGTCTTATAAACCTCTCTTCATCGCATTCCAGTTAGCGGTGTTCTTTTCTTTGACCGTCAGAAGTGGAAAGAAATCGATAAAAAGAGAAATAATAAAGGACAGAGCAATAGATAGGTGAAGCGATCAACAACACCAAACGCATCTTGACCACGATTTACGAGGAAATGGGAGGCAACGTGCGTCTATGACCCACCTATAACTCTATTCGAAGCATTGAGTACTGTTTATAACGTCTTAAAGCCGTACGATGCACTATGCATGTTGTTGTTTCAATCAGATGTGGTTTTTATATATCCATCCTTCATTTAGAATATTCTTCTGCGACAATGACCTATGTTTAATTGCGGTAACTGTATAAAGAATTTGCACTTTATATGACTAATAACGAATCCCGTAGATGTTTGCAATGATCGCAGATACCAAATATTTTATAACAAACATAAATGATAAAAAAGTAACTTTAACTTTATTTGACTCATGAATGATAAAAATTTCGTTATAGCTAATATAAAATTAGCATGTAGTAAATTTTATTTATTCTATACTTTCTGCTGTCTTATTTTAAAATAAGTATACCTTTATAAAAATTATATTCGACTATATTTAACAAATTTAATAGTTTAAATAGAAATAAAGTAAAATAATTATATTATAGTAGAATTTTCATAATGTCAAATAATGGAATATTATTTCAAACAGATAATAAGCAAATAATAAACGACGTATACATTATTTTAATTTATTAAAGAAATAAATATATCATAAATAAATAATCTATCAGATTATACAATACAAAACGGGTAAATTATTCAAATTTTTTAATCGAATGGTGCTTTTTTTAATTTATTAGTTATTTATGCTGCATAATTCTTTGTGACAAAATAAATATTAATTCTAAAACGACAAAAATTATTTTTATACATATTCAATAAGTTTCAGAACTAAGAAAAAAAAGTTCATCAAATTTCATAAATTATACTTTCGAATCCATTTATAAGATCTTCTTATAAAAAAATCAGATTCATATATTATACTTTTTAATTCAAGGGTAATGTATAAATTCTATAATAACTTATTGAAAAAAAATATGGTTAAATTTTTATATAACTCTTTCTAATTAAAAATAGAAAAATATACATAATAAAAGAAAAAAAATTATTATATCTAGTAAATTATTGTATTTTAAGAAAAACGTAAATTTCGTTTTATTTTGCTTAAGTTATTGTTCCTTATTTAAAAAAATTGAATTATACTTTATTGAAACCTTTTTCATATGTAAGTAAACAGATGCACTATTTTATTGATAATAATTTTCCAATTTATATTTTATATTCAGTATAATAATCTATAAAAAAATTTTTAGTTTTATTTGTCTTCTTGAATTCCTTTTTTGAACATTTTTTTCTCATATTCTGAATTATATTATATTGAAAAGAAATAAATAAAGAAATACTTAAATAATGATAAAATAAAGAAATACTTAAATGAAATACTTAAATAATTTACTATTAAAAATTTACTGAAAAAAATATATTTTTGTATTTACAAATTTTTAATTATAAATTTTTAATTATTGAATTGAAATATTTTTATAAATTTATTTTACTTAAAATTCCTAATTATCAAAAGTATTTTATTCTATAAATACCATTATATACTGATTTGATTTTTCTGTATCCACATTAATTATTTTAAAAGGGAAAGAAATTTTAGATTCCAAAATTTTTAGATATTTAAGCTATATATGTTTCGTATATTAATGTTCTATGCGTATAAAACAAATATTCAGCAATACATATTCCATACGTATTTAATTAGGAATAAAATAATCTTAAATATATATATGAATAAAATATGTGCAATTATTACTTTATATATAGTAATATTATCTATTTTTATTTTAAAAAATATCATGAAATAAACACAGACAATGAAGTTTATTCAAATTATCTTAATAGGTCTGTTGTCTTCTGTTCTTTTTATATTTTTGTCTTATTTCCAATAGAATTTCCTGGTGTAACCATTGGAAAAAAAATTTTTTTTTTTCATTTAAAAAAACATAAATGATCTTTAAAAAAGTTTCATGATTAATTAACTAATTTTGTTTCAAATTAAAGTAAATACTTCCAAATATATCAAATCTTCTTAAATTTAGATAATATACTTTGGTTATCATCACTTTTAATTTATTCTACTAGTCAGAATATTTTATTTTTAAATTATTTTTTATAAACTATACTTTGTACCATTTTTTTATTTCTAAAATTATATACATCTGAAATATTTAGAAGATTTATTTTTTCTTTTTTATCCATCTCCAATTTTTTCGCTGTAAACTAACCAAACACTTATGCTGAAATCATTTATCGTTTCTTTCATTATTCCAATAGTTTCTATGGTAGTCTTCTCTTTGGAAATCTTATATAATACTTAAGATTTTCCTTAATTTTCGAAAATTAAAAATAATTATAAAATTCAACTAATCGACTTCTACTGCTCTTATTACATAATATTCTACTTAGTATTACAACTAACATTAAAAGTGTATATTCATTGCGTGATTTCGAGTGTGATTAATTCAGCAAATGGCAAATGGGCTGATGGGATTAATGATTCTCAATTTACTGTGACGATTTATCGAAAGAAACTAATTCGCGTACGTCGCGAATCTGCGTTAGATATACGAAAAAGCAAGAAGTCATGTCGCTGGACCATAATCTGAATTATGCCATAACATAATGGTGGTTATAAAGTCCTGAAGTTTATGAATATCTTTGCTTATAAGTATATACAAGCGCTTACGAGTAATCAGTTTTCAGAAGTTATAGAAATATTGATTTCTTTTCATCCAATTTCAAGTACAAAAGAAGAAATTCAACGCACTTCTGATGCTACTCATTTTTTAATTATTTATAAGTCATTATTATTTTCAATGAAGCTATTATTATATAAAGCAGAGTTATTATTAAAAAATAAATTTTTTATCATTCCTACCATTTTAAATTATTCTAAGACGATTCATTGTTTAGTAATAAAATAAAAAAATTATATTATTTAATACATATCAAATAATTATCTTGAATAATATTGATTACAATAAGTATGAATCATGAAAATTTGAACTTTCACTACTAGCTATAATTTATTTATTTACTTTATATTTTTAATTATATTCAATTAATTCTTTTATTCTACTAATATAGTATGTTCTCGATAGTTTTAGTACTTAATAACAATGTATATGCAATATATAACCATTTTTATGTTTGTAGCAATTATTTACTAAAAAGAATCGCAAAACAATAATAAATATATATATTTTATAATAAAACAGCTTTTTTAATAAGCCATAAAAATAGATTTACTTGTAAATAGGAAAATAAAATATATGAAAGACATGCATTTTTTTCATTCTAGCACATTCATTAAACTAAAGAATCAACTAAAAAATAGTTCTCCAAATACGAGATTTTATAATCAGCAACTAATCGAGATTTATATTAATAGCTTTATATCGATTAATTGTTGCTATAACCAAATGATTTAACTTTTATAATTAACTCGTCAAAATTAGTTGTATAGGTTTATTCAAATAGATAATAAACTATTTCAATTTGGGTATTTTTAATGAATGGAAATAAATTTTCTAATTAATAAAATAAAAAACTTTAAGAGCTGTTTTTAAAATATAATACCTAAGTAATATAAAAGAAAGTAAAATTGATTTTATATTTATAAGAAGAAAATAGATCTGAAAAGTTTTTTTTTTTAATATGTATAAATAAATAGTATAATTACGTTTTAAAATGAGTTATACTTTATATTTTTTTAAAGATATGTCAAGTTAAATGTACATGTAAAATTAAAATTACTTAAACGTTTTCATAAGCAGTCATTCTGTTTTCAATTTAATTTCATATTATTATTAATAACTTTTTATTAATCTTTTTACGAATGTTCTGAATTAGTTATATATGTATATATATGTATGTATGCATGTATTAATATAAATGTATATATACATTAATGCATTTTTAACATTTAATGATGATATTATATAGAATATCTTTGGGAAAAATATACTATTACGTCAATTTCTATAATTTTTTATATTCTATTATTATTATTAAAAATCTCAAAATAACTTAAAAAAAAAAGCTTTTAAAAATGATATAAACATATATAAAGACTATTTAAAATACCTTACTCTTATTACTAACAGAGACAAATACATTTGTATATAATAGATTTTATAAGTAAAGTAATAATTAAAGAATAAATTTAAATACATTCGTAGAGAATATTCCTTCTGACAACTAATAATATTTTTCAAATTTCTACTTTTATATAAAATTTAAAAGATTTGTTTATCTTACTTATTTTCAAATATTTAAAAAATTTTAAAGAAACTCTACACATTGATAAACATTATAATAATTATTTAAAAAAATATAGATAGATCAATGATAAAAAAATAAGATAACGATAGTTACAGAGAAAAAAGTATTAAATTTGTTTTCAGCCAAGTAGGATATAATCGACTATTTCCAATAATTTGGTGTAGAATAGTAGAGAACGATAACATTTTTATGAGGTAATAAAATTTAAATTCTGGCATTAGTCAAATAATAATAACTACTTATAGATAACATATAAATTTAAAATCCATTATTTTGTTACTATAATCATATTTATATATTTTTATGACTGAAAAATTTTCTTTTTGAAATTAAACAGTTGATTTTGAAATACTTATGATATTTATACAAAGATTTCTTTCATAAAATATTCTAATATGTTTAATTAAAATTATAAAGTATAATTATTAAATATTTAAAGCATAGTATAAAATTATGAAATATAAATCAATGCATTACATTTGATAAGTTCATTGACATTTTTAACCATATTGAGTATAATAAATTTTTTATTATACATTACGTTTAAAAAAATGATTGCATTCAAATATATATACAGCATTTTTATATTTAATATATCTGATAAGAAATATTAAATGCTTATTCTTTTTAATATTATTCATTAACATTAATAAATCAATCGGATTGATCCTTTAATTTTTCTTTTTTTCCTATACAAATTTGTTTTATTCATTTCAAATTATCGTTGTTCAATAATTTCTACTTGATAATTATTTATATAATTATATATTTTATAATATATATACGCCTTAATATCTTTCCCACATTATAGAATTAGAAAATTTATCTAATTTTACCAATAATTGTTTTAAACAATAATTTGATCATTGATGACTAGTATTCTATTGCTTCTTTAATACGTAAGCAGTATGAGTTCAACGATCCTACATACATGGCATACGTTTAAGTAGTCTTTCTAAGTTTTGTATAATTGAGAAAAGCTTCTGTTAATTAATTGACTGACACTTCTGAGTTAAATGCTGAATAAAAATAATATCTGTAACCACAATCGTGCAATCTGGGTAGAATTTTTATACTACATCACATCAGCCATACACTCAACATGGTAAACCGAATATAAACTAAGTGATGCAAATAATTATTTATTATTTACAGAATCATAAACTAATTATATCAGTTATAACTCAATTTAATTTATTTTCACTTTGAGATTAATCATTTCAGAAAACATAATTCATCAATTCATTGGCTCGTCTTTGAACCACTTTGATATCCTTATTAATTTTCATTTTATTGAAATAATTTACATAATCATTATATATGACTATGTGTATTAAACATTTTATTTTATATGATAAAAAATTCTAAATCAGAACCGTGTACAATTTTATTTGTTAAAACATTTTGTTAAAAGATTTACATTATTTTTAATTACATATTTTTTTAATAAATAAAAAATTTTATACATAATTGTAATAATTTTATGTAATATCTTATATACGTGACTATATATTTAAAATATAATTTTACTGATTTAAATTAAAGGTTTCTTCATATTTTTACTATTGGAAAAATATTAAAATAGTGACTTTAAAAATGATTAAAATTTCTTTATTTATCAAATAATTACCAGAATCTGAAACCGTATATGTTTTTTCTACATATTCTTAGTATTTTTTACCAATTATAGAATATGATATTTTGAACCTTCTTTATGAATTACTAGTGCATACATTGCACGTCAAACTGTCGATACTACTAGATAATGATGAGCGTCATAATAATTACAATGATTAGAAAGATATTATGATTACAATGATAACAATATTCGTATTAATGCTTGTGATGCTAATAATATTGGCAGGTATAATTGATAGACATTTTTGTAAAATACTCAAAAAGGCTTACAATAATAGAAAATTAATATTAGTTTAATTTTTTATATATCGATTGTTCATTTTATAGTATCAGATATGGATATAAATTTAAAATACAAAATTAATCTAAATTAATGTATATATGTATATATGTACCCATTTGTATTTATAATTTTTTCAAAAATAAAGAAATAACATAATATTAAAAAAATAGCAATGAATATACATATATATATATTATATTATATTATATTATATTATATCATATTATATAATATTATATTATGTTTGATATCAACTTTTAATTTATTATAAAATCATTATTAATCGGAACTATGTGAAACAAAAAGAAAAAGTACATTTGAATGTTATGCAGGCCAAAGTTACATTTTTATATGCACTGCGCGTTTCCTAAGCGGTTCAGTAAGAATAAAAACGTGGCACAAGTATATGAATATACCCATCAGAGAAGAAGTGAAAAAGAAGGTCCGGGAAAATTGTATGACATAAGAGGGAGCACTAACAGACTTCTATAAATGCTTGATACTCATTTTATATGAATATAAAAAATGCATATTTTTAATATGTATTTCTAATATCTCTTCAATTGCAAGGTCGAACTTATTCCTCTCACAAATATATACATAAACTAAGAAAATAAGCCAATTTATTATATTTTTTACTAAAACTTATTTTACCAACTACATTTTATTTTAAATATCATAAATACATTTTCAAATTAAGTTTAGTGCGAGTTGCTGCATTAAATTAGATATTATTATTGGATGTAATTATAAGCTCCTTTTAAATTCATTTTTCTTCATCAATAACTTATTTCTAAATTCTAAATTCATGTACTGTGATAATATTTATTTTGCTATAATTGAAAAGAATCTAAATATAATTAAATTTTTGTCTCTACGTGTACTTGAATACTACATATACTGAACTACATATACTGAAATCAACAAAAATTTTTAAATACTACAGTAAGTACATATATTATTTATATAAAATATGATATCTTCATAATACTACTGCTATTCTAAGAAAAAAATACAAATTTAAATTATTTTTAAAATTATAATTTTTAAGTATTGAAATTTATAGATATTTTCTATAAAATAATTAATCAATATTATACAAATATATTATACAACTAATTGCACCCGTAATTTACTATATTTTGAAATATTTTCTGTTTTACATAATTAATATTTTGAGATTTAATTATTATTAGATAATTTTTTATATAAAAAGAGAAGATATAATAAAGAAATATCTTTATTTTAGAATTATGATTTTTCAACTAAAAATAAAAAACCGATTTCGTAATACAGATTTCATTAGTATAATTTTTTCTGTAAAATATTGTATATTAAATAAAAACCACCTACTAATTACTGGTATAAAAATATTCAGATATTTAATATTTTTACCAAAAATTATTTTTAAATTATTAAATTTATTTGCAAAGAATACAAATAATTATTAAATATGAAAGAATTAACGTTTTTTATATTTTTTAAAATATAGTATGATTAATAAATGTTTGGTCAATTAAATTATTTGAACAACTATAAATATTTTAATTAAAAAAATATTATTTTAATATTTTCGAGGCTCTTCACCCTATATTATTTTTTTATTTTATATTTCTTCCAGAAAATTTAACTGCTGTAGAAAATGAATCGATGACACCTTAATTAATAATTTACTTTTGGAAATTATAAATTTGGTACTTTACTTTATTATTTATATACTTTTTTATATCATTGACAATTATTGTGCTATATACAGTTGTATAAAAAAGTGTTTTAAAGTGGTATATCAAATTTTGTACGCACTGTAGTATTATTGTTTGTTTCCTTTCTGAATCATAATTATTATAGTCAAATTATTTTAATAAATTTATTCATTTTATAATCAGAGCCCTCTATTTTCCTTAACAAAATGTATTTGTATAAATATATTATATAAATAATTGAGTAGAATAAATGTAATTTTCATCGTTCTACTTTCTTTAATATAATAAATATATTTGTGTGAAAATGTTTTAAACTATTCATTATTAGTTTCTGGGTGGCCAATTAAAAAAAAAAGAATAAAAATGTACAATAGCAATGAGGTTTATTATTTTTTAATTGTAATATTCCACCTTAAAACTCAAAAAGTACTGAAGCGCACTTTTAAAGACAAATGGAAAATAAACAGAAAAGAATTACATCTTATGGCTTCTACTTTGCATCCTTTGCGCATTCTTCTTTTCTTTTTTCTCCATCTTTATCATCTCGTTTACTTTCTTCGCTTACTAAATAAGTGCTCACACAAGCAGGAATAAATATACATGCACCTGTGCTTATCCTTTCAGTGGCTCTCGCGTACACAGGGGGAATTATTAGCGTGGGATCGCATACAAGTGGAAAACACCGTTACCAAAAGCGACGGCAATCATGTAAGTGTGTATGTTTGGATCAGTGTATACGGTAAGTCTATAACCGGCGCACGTTTGAAACATTCCAGGAATGTATTGTGTCCTGGGAACCGCAAGCAAGTCGATTTCTCTCTCTCTCTCTCTTCTCTCTCTCTCTCTCTCTCTCTACCTCTTTCACTCTTTCGTGTTATATGTGAATGGTGATTTTATGTCTGTCAAACTAAGCCTTAATTTGTATCTCCATATGCAGTTGAATGGACCTTGAAATTTTATATACGTAAAAAAAATTTAAATGATCGCAACCGTTATTTGCATCTAGAACATGAGTTACTAATATGGCTAGAAATTAAATTATTGATAAAAAATTATTTATTGCTTAATTTTTTATGCGTTTCCTTACTACTACGCTAACCTAAAAAACGATGTGTAATAAAAATATAGTTCGGTAAAATATCTTATAAATTTGAACCTATCTAAAAAATTTTTTAGTGAAATTGTAAGTTCTTTTTTTACTTTACATTAAGAAATGTATTTTTAAATATTTGAGTTCTTTTAAAATAAAATAAATAAATAATTCTAATTTTCTAAGATTAGATAACTAAATGCGAGAAAAATTAATATTATTAATACAGTGATACTTTTGAGAATATTGCTCTTACTTTTATTTAGTATATTTTTTTCATTTTTGTTTTTTATATTTTTTATATTTTTTAATTTTTTTCTTCGAGTTAAATAAACACTGTGAACTACAAAATATTTTCTTGAAATAGTTTACATATTTCAAAATACTATATGATATGCTTAAATAATCTATTTTTAAATATATTTTGTCCATTTGATTACTTATATTATATTCACTTTCAAAAAATTTTCATTATTTGCTTTATATAAATTATTTAAAATAATAAACTAAACAATTTATATTGTACGAAATTAAATATATGTTATGAATATTATCTTCTGCACACATATGATGTTATTACTTATTCTTTATATTCTATTTTTATATTAATAATTTTAATTAAGAATTTGATGCATCAAATTGCAGTGAAAGATAGACTTATTTTCTAATACTTAAAATTATTATACATAACTAAAATTTTTGTTGAGAAATATACATTTTCTTACCTGCTAATGAGGCAACTTTTCCGACCCCTAATTAGCATTCACAATCATTATATTTCACAGAATCTACCTTTAATGTTATACATACTTTACATGATCTATATTATTGGTAAAAATTTTCTCTTTCGCTTTTTTATTATTTTATCGTATAAAGAATTCTTTTACATACAGAAATAAGATTTAAACAATATTTAAACAATATTAAATATTATTCATGTTCAATTACAAAAAATTCGTTATGTATATAATGAAAATTATATGGAATTAAATTGAATTGTACGATTTTATAAATATTAGATAAAGTTAGTTAACAATGTGAACTACTGAAAAGTATTTTTTCATTTTTTCTGTAGATATTTGTTTTTACCTAATAGCTAAAAATAATTCAGATTTATTCAATAAATTTTATACATATTAGTATAAAATAAATTAAATAAAGTTGTCTAAAAATAAGTTACTTATAAAAAATAAAATACTCTAAAAATTCTAAATCAAGTTAATATAAGTTACATTCAATATTATACACTTTATATTCATTTTACATAGATAATGCTATAATATGTGTATATATATATATTATTTTCAATTAATAAGTGTTTTACAATTAAAATATGACATGAAATTTGAGACAATTTTCATGTAAAATTATTGTAAATAAAACTATATAAAATGTCATTTTTTTATTTCAATTCTGTAAATACAATAACAATAACAACAAAAACAACAATAATGTTGTTTTCAGTAAAACTATTTTTAAAAACATACAACGTATAATGATATTAGTAGTATTAGAATACATATATATAATAGAATAAAGTATCAGTTTTTTAAATGTACTTTAATTTAGCTTTTGAACTGATAATGAAAACAGTTTCAGTCCATTAAATATACACTAATAAATTTTTAAATGAATCCAGTACTGGTAATATATTACCAGTTTTAATACACATTACTGAACCATCATATATTAACATCATAACAACGATAATCTACTTTTCTTTTATTTAATAATTATACCCAAAAAACTACAGTGTTCCATTCAAAAGAGAGAAAGAATAAATACTTGTAGTCAAGCGGAATCAAATGTTATAAAATATACACACTGCTGACGTGTTTAAATATTTCACCCTCTTTTCTTCAGTGCAATATTCTTTGAATTTCTACAAGTTTCCTCCGGCAGTCGGTTTAGAACTTCGGCGATACTTTGACCAGCCAAAAGTATCATAAATAATGTAAGCGACCTGCAATCCCGAACAAAACTGACCGTCGATACTGGTTATGAAGGGGCTAGATAAAAATCTGCCAAGACAGTCTTTTTTCAAGCTACTGTGTTCATGTTACTTGGAAATTTGTGCCTTTGTACGGTAAATGTGGAGGGACACAAAAAAAGATGAACAGGCCAGTTTAACTGTATATGCGCGTATCGACGTCGTGCCGTCTGCGTGGTCTACCTTCCAGAAGATATACTCATCCGTCGAATGTGCGTACGTAAACGCACGAGGTTGTTGATAGCGGTCTCTTCTTGTCGTAAATGGGGGGACACGGGTCTATGACAGGAAATTGAAAAAAAAGAAGAACGAAGAAGTGGATGAGAAGAAGGCTCGCGCCTCTATTTCAGGCATAAATTAACATCTAGTTAGTGCGCTCCTGTTCCTTTCGTCGCTTGTCCGCATGCTTCCGTGATTCGTGTGTACCAACCATTTCGCCCGCGGATCGTTCAAAGAATTTCGTGCATAAAACCTGGAGAATTCAAAGAATGCCACTTTTCAGTACACAATTCTGAGAAATTTTGCCTAAGTGTAAAATTAGTCATATTCAAAAATAAGAAAAATAACGGTGGTATTGCATATCCAATTTATGAGTCATATATTTTATGATAAATGTATAATCTACTATATACTGTAACTACAGATTTTATGCTCTAAATGAATAAATATATATTTAATTTATTTATAAAGTAATCATATATTAATTATGTATATAAGTTATATCAGTATAGTTTATGTTTATAAATACCTTACTTTATTTGTCTTTTTAAATTCGAGAGAGATATATCTTAATATTATTAAGTTATTTATTTTTTAAATTATAAGAACCATGTGTTTAGAACCACACATACATATTTTCTTGTTTTTTATTAACAAAATATAATTTCTAATAGACTATTTATCATAAAATTGATAATTATGTTATCTACCATCTGTTTATGTATACAATATTTTATTTAAAAGAACACAAAATAAAATTCTATTATAAGAATTCTTATAGCAATTAAAATATATTTATATTAAAATTTTTCAAATGGCTACAAATACAAATGGTAGAATATAGCAATAAAAATTATGAAAAGTTTTATTATAAAGATCTAGTTTTAGTGAGTTCAAAACACAAAATTGATTAATAACACGATAATAAAAATGAAACATATCAATAATAAAAACGGTACTATTTTATAAAAGAAAATTGCGACGATGTAATTGTATAAATATATTGTCCAAGATTCATTGGAGCAGAAAGAAAAGAAAACGTTTAATTATCGATATAAGGAAGTTATAGAATACTTTTTTTTTAATATGTATTTTCAAATAAATATAATTGAAGATGATAAAAAATATTTGTAAATGCTTAGAATTATCTTTTATTAATTATTATATATAATATAAACTAGAATTATATTTTATTATATAAAATTTTACCAAGTATAATATTAAATTAATTCAACTATTCAGGGAAGAAGCAGTAAGTATTGTGAATAACAATACATTATTACCTGTTAACATCATTGCTCTCTAATTACTGTACAATAAAAGTTTAATTAAGTCATGTAAAAATTATATTACTAATGTTCCACATCAGTTTAAAAAAAATTTTAATTAAATATTTAAAAATTTTTAATTAAATCCGTGAGAAAAGTTTAAGCAGACCGTGTGAAAGACGCTCGCAAACTCTGGGTCACGCATAGCCACGCATATGTGAATTACTAGTCCTAACTAAACCAAAGCTCTGCAGCACATAACTATTAAATAATTCATTTACGTAAGTTTTAATGGAGTAATGGAAATAATTAATTATAGATTTGATAGAAATTACAACATCAAAGAGCATATGTATCACTGGAAAATAAATAAAATTAAACAACGTGTAGACCCGAGATCGCCACAGCGAAACTAAAATGGTGCGGCATTAGTACGGAAAGGCCGTTTGTACTGGCAAAGAGAAAAGAAACGATGTGCAAAGTGGTTACCTCTATAATCAAGTGTCGGTCCACTAGCCCTCTATTTCTTTCTGCTTCATTTTCTCTGTTTCTCTTACTCTTAGTATATCCCATGTTCTTGCGACCGTTATATTCGCTTCCGTCAAAATATCACCACATTTCTATCAAAGCTTTACTTTATTTAAAATTGCATTTAAAAAAAAATATTTTCTTGATTTTTAGTTAAACTTTCAAAACTTAATGAAATTTCTGTCGACTTTGGCTCTTTATACATTAAAAAACATTAATTTTTTTACCTACCTTAAAATGAATAATATGGATAATGAAAACAAAAGTTGATTAAAAATAATTTAAAATTATATTATATACGTGTATATATATATATATATTAAAATATAAAGTTTTAATACATCTAAATATGGAAAGTATTAAAATTCTTTTTAGACATTTTACACACTTTCATATTCATTAATTTGAATAAATAGTTTTGTCACATGTGTGTGTACATGTGTGTGTATGCATAAGAAATTGATTAAACTTTAACGACAATAATTAATTATGAATACTGAATTAAAATGCAAAAAAAATTTCTAATAATATCTTTAAATAGATAAAAATTTGTTCTTAAAAATATTAATGGCAAAATATTAATTAGTTCATTTAATTTGAAGAAATCACACAAGGGCATAAATTTGTTAAATATAAATTATATATACATAAATATATATGCTTACCTAATTATTTTTAGACATATATACACGCATTGTTTCTTCAGGATACAAATTAAAAAAAAAAGTATTCAAATTTTATAATTGATTTGCATTAAATATTTTCAGAAAATAAACATTAAAAAGTACTAATTAATATTTACTTTTTCTTAATTTAAAATTTTATTTACCCCTTGAATTTAATGCTTTGAAGATTATTTTTATTTTCCTAAAAATAATTATTTACTTTTTATTTATGATATAAAAGAAACAAATTAAAATAAAACTTAGAAGATGTTGTAGTTAAATATTTATTTCATGTTATAATATTAAATTTAAAAAGGAGATTTTAATCATAATTATTGAAAGCCTTAGTATATAAATACATAATAGTAGTAATGCTGAAACGATACTAAAAAAATTAATAAGTGATATTTTATTAAGCAATTTAAATTAATTCTTCTTTTTCCTTTGTGAATTTATATCTCATTCGTAGAGTTCTTTATACTGTAAAATATATATATATATATATATATATGTGTGATGTATATATACAAATCTTATATAATAAATTTATGATAATATTTACTTATTAATAATTATATTTTAATAATTACAGCTTATAGCAACAAAATGTACATTAATTATTTTTATTACATAACCATAAACATATAAAAACTATATGTGTATTATAAAAACATGCCCAATTAAGGAAAATAATATTGCTATAGTTGAAAAATATACTAACCTAACGTAATTTATTTTCCTAAGTCGAAAATAATGAATCGCGAAAGTAATGAATTATCATCGAAAAATTTTCCATAAAAAAGCAATAATAATAATTTTCATAACGACATTAACGTTCAGTCCAAATGTGCATATACCTCAATCGAGATTTCATCATTGAATCATTGAATAGATACGAATTGAACAAGAGAGATGAAAAAATTTAGAGGACGTCTCGGGTCTTGACTTCGTGATCTCCTTGTGCGAACAGCCAGTGAATGAGGTACAATGACTAAGTCACGCGACGATTAGACCGGGGCCAGACGCTTCGTTATCTCGCGCAACTATGATAATTACTTCAGCATGCTTATCAATACAGTGCTCTAATAAGCATCCTGATCCTTTTTTATACGGAGAAATAACTGATTATTTTTCAAAAAATTATCTATCAATTAAATTAGATTAGGTTATTAAAAATCACACAAATACATATTGATATTTTATGGATATAAATATTTGATAAGTTATTGATTTGACAATTATTGTAATAAAAATATGTATTTTTATAAATACGAATTCTAAAGTTTTTTTCAACTGCATTAAAGTATTGAACATCATAGTATTTGTTCTCATGTTCATAATTAGAATTCCAATAATTATTACGTTTAAATGTTTCTAATATATATTTCAATAAAAAATTTTTTGATTTTTGAATTTTCATCTGAAAAATTTAATACAATAATTATTTGCTGAATAATAATTCTTAAATCCTATTAGTATAAAAATATTAACTTAAATATTAAAATACTTCTAAGAAATATAATAATACATATTTCTTAAATTAAGCAATATGCATATGGTTAATTTGTTTTGCGTTTGGTAAATATAAATAGTTTTTAACTATCTTTATTTCTTACGTTTTATTTTTACATTTTCAAAGATAACTTTTTATTAATATAAATTAATTTTAATAAATAAATTTATAGAAAAAACTATATTTTAGTTTTAAGAATTGTATAGTTTTTTTTTACAAATTGTGTATTACTTTAACTTCCTTATATTGTTATTTCTTAATTATAAAAATACACACTGAATTATAATAATATACTTAATAGTAGAATAAACTAATATAAATTAAAAATTATATTTATTTTTTTACACAAAATATGTTACATATTAACATCGCTAAAATTTGTAATAATAATTAAAAAATGTTTGTATTGCTATGTACAATTTCGTTGTACATTATTTAACTCAAAAATTCGAGTAGAAGTATATTTCTTTAGAATACACAAAATACAATCAATATATTATTAAATTATTATTGAAACATTTTTTAAAGTTATAATATACTTTTCTTCAGAATTTTTGATAAATAACATAATTTAAATTTATTTCATACTGATGGGAAATAATACTTATTTACTCTTAAATAAAATGAAAAATAAAAAAATATCTACGTACAATCAATTTAACCTCATTATTAATATCTTATATTTTAATAATCTCTAATTATATTTTATATATTAAAAATATAAATTTTTATGTAATTCTTTTTATTCAATTTGATTTTTTTTTACATAAATGATTATTTTCTTACAACTTCTTGTTTATATTTTTACTTACAATAGTCGTAATTCTTAATTAATAAATGGATGTATATAATGCTTTAACTTTATTATTATTCGTCTAATACTTTTTTTTGTCTAAAATATTTTCAAAAAATAATGTTACTCATTTTGCACTTTAATCTAATATAATTATAAATCTAAGATTAATTTCTTTAAACTCAAAAACATTCTTAACTTTTAAATGTCAAATAATCAGGAAATTAAATAACGAAACTAATACTTTCTTCTAAAGTTTTGCGAGATATGAAGTTTAGTGAAAATAAATGTTGTGACACATTAAATGATAAACTTTTTCTTCTACAATTCCCGTTAAGAATTATAGTTATATATATTAAAACTTTTAGTATAGAATATTTAAAATTTATGATATTATTTTTATGCATTAAAATTCTGTATTCTTATTTTATATAATTTATACTGTACATTTCTATAATTTAAATATCTATTATCTATAATTTTTAAATTTATAAATTAGTTCAAAATTTTTTAATTGAACTAAATAATTTTGTTACTATTTATCATTGATGCATTTTTAAATATATAATTATGACACTAAACGAATGTTAAAATTCGTAAAAATTATAATTAAATAATAACATGATTTCAAGCTAATACTACACTATTTTTTCATTTCGTTATATAACGAGATTTTTAAATTCGTATTAAATAAATTATTAGATAAAAAACTTTTTATTTGATTTACAATTAGTTAATTAACAGAAATTCATTATTTAAAGCCATTAATTAATTGAATGCTCATGAGTAATTAACACATATTGAACTAATTGCTTGATGAAATAATATTTATAAAGATTAAAAAAAAAGATAATACTAAAAAAAAATTTTTTAATGTTTTAAATACGATTTTACAATATTATTAATTATCATTTTCATATAATGAAGAATTTAATATTGAATTTAATATGAATTCTAGTTTCTCAACATAAAACTCACAGGAAAAGCGTACATTTATAGTAATTCAGGATTATAATGCAAGAAAGAATCAGTGTTCTGCTCCACCTCCTTTTGAAAGCTACACAGCTACACTTTACTAAATTCTTAACATACATTTGTACAACTCATATAGATGAAAAATCGCAAAAAGAGGAAGTAAAATCGCCGGACCGATAGCCCAATTACTCGCACATTTCATTCCTTCCTTTCAGTTATAGACTCCTATCCTATATATAAATATATATAAAAAAAACACACTGACAAGGTGGTTCAAATTTAGCATTAAATTCGAGAAAACTATAATGTAATTATATATATATAATATATATATATATTCATCAGAACCATGCATTGTTTTGAAATTGTTGTGCTGCGCTTAATTAGCTTATCTTTCGAATCGTTCTTACATTGGATACGTACAATATGCGATATAAGTTACACGCGCCATTTCGGTGTTTGGAAGACCTTCTTGGCACTCGAAGCGCGACCTCGGCAATCGTGCACCGCGACTCGGTTAATTTGCTCGCTAGACCATGGATCTTTGCACACGCACTTAAATGTAGAGCTGTAAAATAACGTCATTTAGTAGAGAGATGCACGCACATCGCAAAAACACGGTAAATCGGATTCGTCAAAAATTGGATACACGCTTGTTATCTGAGTGACTACAACCGATATATAAGTAATGAAACATGCGTAAAAAAATAGCTCCCAGAGCATCAACGTTATCAATATTACGTGTATGTACATAAGCGCATGAACTCGCGTATAATAAAGCATTTAGAAGGTGAGTAGCACAACGTAAAGCCTCGTCGAGCCACTTTATACATTACCTTGCTCACGAGTCGAGAGCATAACTGTGCTTTAACAAATTGCGAATTCATGTGGCTTGGCCTCGTGTGTAGGTTCACTTACACACTACACTGATAGATAATTCTTCCTTCTCAATCATTTTCTTCGCACGGTGCGTCTGTATTTTCAGGTGATAATGAAAAACTTATATGCAATTTATAATTTACTTAGATTTTTTTTATTTAAAGCGGGGATACTGGTATTCATCAATTGCAGCCTTTATTGAATAAATAGATATCAATACTCATACAATTTTTGACAAAGTACACGCAATTATTTTTATTTTCAAGAAGTAATTTGATTTTTTAATTTTAAGGTTATCTAGACTGAATTTCTGGTTATTGAAATTTGTGACAAAGAACTCCACTTGTCGATATTTATATTTATGTACGATGATTATTAATAATAATATTATTAATATTATTATTATTAATTATTATCACTTATTATTAACACAGTAAGTGCGTAAGTGTTATCTGTACTAGTTGCCGTACTTATTAGAGCTCTAACTACCTGTCTACGGTGTTCAGTAACCGCTATTTGACAGTGAAAATTTCTTTACATATGTTAAATCTTTTAGTAAATTTCAAGATTATGTATGTTAAAACGGCTAGTATTATTGTTGTTTTTCTCTTTATCATCTAATCTAGAATGAAATAATATTTACGACGCACAATTGTTTCAATACTAGTGATACTATAAGTTATAAACAAAATCCGATTAAAGTATATAATTTATGAAAATAAATATTTTAATGCGTTATATAGAATATATATAAAAACATTAGAATCATATATTTAAAAAAAAAAACTTTATTATGTTTTATTTTTTTTAAATAAAAAAATAATTAAAAATAATTTTTAATAGCATATACTAATACGTAAATATAATAAAATCTAGAAAATTTTTTAGTAAATCTTATTAATAATTAAACAACACACTATTTTAAGATCAATTCTTATCAGAAATTTTTCGAATCATTGAAAAAATACTTTTTCCTTCCAGAATAGGCAAGTGATCAGTTCTTGTTGAACTAAACATAATTTTGCTCAATCTGTGTTTTTTTATTGATTCACTATTTTTTAATCTTGTACTCATGATATAAATGACTGTTTTACAAAAATTGACGATATTAAATTATAACATTTTGAAATATTTAAAAGTATTTATTCTTCAATATTCTCTTTGTAAAAGTAACTAAATAAATTGTATATATATTTTTAATGTAAATTGTACATTAAAAATTTATTGCGATATAAGACGTGCCAAATTAATTCAATATTCCAGGACCAAAATGACCGGTATTTGAGTTAAAAACCAACTCAGAAATTCTTCACAATGTGTAGCTTACATATATATTATTCATAAGATACACTAGTTTTCAAAGAAAAAACTTGATTCTTGAATAATTAATCAGATTTTTAATGAGTTCTTCCATAAAAATATGTATTATTAAAAAAGAACTATTTAACTATTTCATCATGGCATATGGTACATGTATAGGTTACATTTTATATAAAAATTAAATGTTTCATTTTAAATGTATAAATGATTCATTATGATATTTCAAATGCTTTTAAGATAAAATATTATTCTAAATTCTATAATACAAAGTAATATAAAATAGAAATTTACGTCTTCTAGATTTTATTACTATTAAATTAGTCATTATAAATTTAAAAAATATAATATTTAATGACCAGGCCTAGTTATTATTTTAAAGAATGCATACTTTTTAAGAAATATAAACCTACCACAACATGCAAAAAATTTCATCAGATTGATATAACAATACTTAAAAACTTGTTCTTCCAAAAAACCATATTTTAATTAATTTATTTTTTCTAATATTATTATATAAGAATAACATAGAATAAATTATTCAACCATTTTTTTGTATTTCAACGAACAAGGTAGCTAAAACTTTTTTCTTACCTGTATGATATGTAATTGTCAAATTTGCAATAAAATATCCAAACGTATATAAACACATATAAAAGAAATAGGTTTATATTTAAATCATATTAGCTTATATTTAAATAACGCTACCTGTAAACGATACACGTGTAACGTGTACGTACAAGGTGTAGTTCTTTTCCCATTAAAATTATAATTAATAACATTAAACAAAAAAGAAAATTTTTTGTACAATAGGGCATTGTATTATATTTGTTGTACTCGTGTTGCACGCGTTATTTATAAGTCTCAAAATCATAATATTTATATTTTTATTAAAATACATCGAAATTTATATTAATATTTACGCTGCCTAAAAACTCTAAGGAAGGCTAAATAAAGAGCCTGTTTACAGTACAGAAACTTATATAGAAAAACGTAATGCAACCGGAGTGCATCGATCAGTAACAAACAATATTAGACAAAATATTATAATTAGAAAATAAGCGAACGCATTGTATAAACACATCATTCGAGCGCGCAGATCAAAATGCGATAGACAAATACAATCAGGTAAAGAGATATGTAACAAGTAGGTAAGTAGAGGGAAAAGACGATACGCCGCCTCAACAAGAGCCGATAGTTCGGCACAAGAAAAATAAAATAAAATATCGCAGAAAATATTCTAGCCTGGGATAGTTTCGGAGTGCAGGCCCATGCCGTGCGGACTCGTGCACAGCCCAGCTGCAGCGTTGCCCCTTCCCACTTCCAGATCCTAGTTAGCTCCTCTTTCTCTATCTCACTCACGCGTTACTCTCTCTCTCTCTCTCTCTCCCTCTCTCTCACTCCCATACACTGGTGCGCTGGACACTGCCTAGCGTACACGCTCCTCCTCTCTCTCTCTCTCTCGCTCTCACACACTACTCCCTCTTTCCCTCTCTCTCTCTCGCTCCAACGCACTTATGCGCTAGGCACTCTCTGCCCAGTATACGCGTTCTTTCTCTCTCTCTCTCTCTTACTCTCACGAGTTACTCTCTCTCTCTCTTTAGCTTGCTTCTGTACACTCGTGCGCTAGGCTTTCTCTGCCCAGTATACGCGTTCTTTCTCTCTCTCTCTCTCTTCCACGCGATCGTACAATCCTCTTCGTCTTTCCCCTTTTCTCCTGATCCTCCCCGACGAAATTCCCTTAGATGACCGAACCATATTAAATGCAGCGATAGAAAGAGGGTGGGACTGATCAGCCCGCCGCGACGGTCTGGGGATAGACTTCGCGATCGCGTCTTCTACTCGCAAGATACAACACGACCTAGGGAACTCCTCCTCACCTGTCCCTTCCACCCACTATTCCAGGTTGTGCACGAGAAGTGGGCCGGGGGCTGGAGTTGCCGGGGGATGCGGACGTGGCCCCAGGGGGGACGAGTGATCGTTGCAACGAGGCTGCGGCTCCAACGAGAGGGTACGGACGGTCGCGGAAAAGCGAAGCTGCTAGACACCCAGTCTAAGATGGCAAAGGGGCAAGGGCAGCTCGTGGAAACACGATGCTGTCGAATACCCGGAGAAAAAAAAGGAGGAAGAGAAAAAAAGAGAAGTCTTTTAAGACAAAACAAAATTAATAGCTCGGCCGAACGTTAGGAATCTGCGCATTGAAAATCGAAAATATTGTAAATATGCGACGAAGTTCCGCTCGCGGGTAAACAGGTGTAAGGGCCTTTTTCCTCCGACTGCTCAGCGGGGGTTTTTCAGGCTCAGGAACTCGACGACGACTTATGTTACGAGCGGTACGAAGAAATGCGAAAGGCGAGCGAATCGTAAAAAAATCACGAGAATCGGGCGAAAACATAATATACAACAATTTAACTGTAAGTGCGTATTGCGAGCACACGGGAAACATAACGAATGCATTCTACAAAACTAAGACGCAATAATGTTAGTGAAAATATTTGTGCGGCAAAAAAAGGGTTCGATGACGAGTAAGTGTACGCGGAAATGCCCGGAAAAGCGAAGGGCATATAAGCGAAGCGCAAGACGACCGAGTAGATTTTCTGTCCCGAAACTCGTTACGAGACAGAACCGATATTTCCGCATTGCGACCTTTTGTATTTCGAAAAATTAAAAATAAAAAAAAGGCTGAGCAATTAACTAAATCTAATAATTTTTGCATATATCCTCCCACAACAACGAGAACGCAGCGCGATCGGTTACACCAACTAATTATTAAAAGTGACCATCACCTCAATCAAGTTCTCTATAATTACATCATTTTCTCAATATCCATCTTGGTAATACAAGTAAAACAAGTGAATACTCTTAAGCGAAGAAGAGAGTACAAAGAAGTAAGCAGTCGTTTAACTTGTATTTTCAGTAAATATGGTAAATTACTGAGAAGTGACAACATTATCATTGATTGAATTATAAAAGTTATCAAGAATAGATATGCTAATCAAGAAAATTACTTACTCTATCATTAAATCTATAAATTGCTCGGATTATGAAACTTCTAATTAAGAATCTTTCCTCTAAATTTTTAATTTGAAACAATTTATTATATTCGAAAGTAGTATTTTGATAATTATGATAAATTAATAGATTATTTTTTATTATCCTTCATTAAGTTAATTAATGTTCTTATTAGTATAAAGCTATAATTCAATATAATTATACCAAGCAAAATTTCTAAAAAAATCGATATGTTTTAATATAAGTTTCATGCTTCGTTAAAAACATTATTATTATACACATGAATAAAATTAAATAAAAATCTTAATTCAAGCTGTTTTCATATAGTAATATTTTTAAAATACTGAAAAGTGTGAGAAATTAAGCTGTGTAATCATTGATCTAGTTGATAAGTCTCATTTCTTGTTTCAGGAAAGCGTGATTTAGCGTGAAAGGCTGGGAAATCCAGGATGCCAGGATCGTGGAGACTGCTCAACACGCTGATTTACATGGTGAGTACTAAACAACTAACACACATAAGGGGAAAAATTAAAAATTTTTCTTAATTCGAAAAACGTTACACTAAATAATTTAATATGGCTATTTACTAAGAATTAATTTATTATTCTTACAAATAAATAAATTTATTCAATTGCGTTAAAATAATACATTGTCTAAGAATGTATCTACTGCATTCACATATTTGCCGTAAGTAATTAAATTAAAATAAATTGATTTAAAATCTACAAGGAATTCTAAACTTTGCCACTAAGACTTTGTTCTTCACTAATTCTAATACAATGGAAGAATTTTATTATATAATTTCATTTATCGCTTCATTCACAAATTTCTTTATAATATCATTTTTCATGAAATATCAATTATATAATAATTATATATAATATAATAAATTATATAAATTATTATATTATTATATATAAATTATATAAATTATATAATAATATAATAATATAATAATCTTAATTTTAAAATTATATTTAATTTTTTAAATTAATTTTTTAATTAAAAAATAGAATACCATATAATAAAAAAATTTGTAAATTAAACACTTTTAAATAATAGTCTAAATTAATGCAATTAGTATCATTCATATATTTTTATTTTTATATACACAGACATGTTTATACATAGGTAAATATATTCAAATGCGGTTATAAATAGTTAAATTATTTATTGCAATTTGTTTATTCTAAAATTTAAATATTTTCTCACATAAAATAGAAAACATGTGATAAATGTTCTATTTAGTTTAAAAAAAATAAATGTATAAAATTGTGAAGTAATTTTTAAATTTTCTATGTATACTTACAAAGGTAACAATTCGTAAAAATAAGTCTCCGTACATTTTTTATAAAAATTTCGTACAAAAGCTTGACTTAAGTGTTTTTTAATCTGTACAACGTTAATATTTACATAATTACATTGTTACATTACGCAGAAGTTATTAAAAAACACGAAATATCAGTATATTATAATTCATAATCCCTCTTGTCTCTCAAAGAACTTCAAACCTCATAGAAAATAAATTAAATTCCACTAATTTATATGTTATTCGATGTTATAGAAATCATAAGTATTAAGGAAAAAATAAAATTAAAGAAAATATATGTATATGTATAAATGATTAACTATACCTTCATAATGTATTTAAATGAATACAACATATTAACAATTTTAATAAAAATTTCGAATTTATTTACAAGATTATTTTACACAATTTAGTATAGGAAGATAGGAAAAAAATATTACATAGAAATACTTTTTACTAATTCTTGCGATAAGTATATTATAATAGTCTTTATTAAAAACTGATAATGCCATAGATGGATAAGTTAGTTGTTCACGTTATAATTTATATGAAATAATTTTGTATAAATATATTTTATATATAGTTTAATATAAATTATAATGAATAAAAAAATTAATTAATATTTTTTAACTTAAAGTGAAAGTTGTAAATAAAATATTTTAAAAATTGGAAAAAAATAGAGATGACTTTTATTAGATCTTCAGTAATTAATATAAAATTTCATTTAGTTAACCAAGTCTTCTTTCAATGTCTTAACTATACATTCTTAATTTTACACAAATCATAATGTATTGGAGAAATTTTATTAGATATAACCTATTTTATTATTAGTATAAAATATATTTTTCTTATATAACAATTGATATTAAACTTAAAACATATTCTCAAATAAATAATCAAATTTTTAAACTTAGTAAATAGTTAAAATTATTCTATATATATATATATATATATATGTATATTTATTTATTTATATACTATTAAAAATACTAGGAATTTTTTTTAATAAATTTGTATATAAATTAAAGATATGATTTTGTTTGTAACGTCTTAATGATTAGAAATTCAAATATTTAATCCTCTAGCGTTTTTGTTATCTTCATACAGTTGTTGACTTTTTAAATAATAAAAAAATTAACGTATTATATAAGACTAAATTTCTAAATTATATAAAAAAGGGTTTCATCATAGTAATGTACAATTAATAGTGAAAATTTTTTATATTTATTACAACTTTTTAAATTGATGAATTTCGAAAATTTTTCAAAAATAAAAAAATGATAGAATTTTTATTTTATTATGTAAAGTTATAATAAAATTAAATTATCGTTATTTTATTCTTATTTGATAGTTTTCATTAGATAATTATTACATTAATTATTAACTTTTTAACAGATTGCTCAATAATAAAAAATTAAGCCCATCCATAATTAAATATTAATCAATAGATTAGTGTATTGAATATTAAATATGAGCTGTTAATGATTTATAAGATTATGAGTAGAGTAATTGGCTTAGGTGTAAAAATGTTTCTTTAGATTTTTGAATTTGTCGACAATGCGTTCCGCGTATATAGCAATGGTTGGAAAAATGAGAGCATCGAAAGTTACTTGTTAACAACGAACAGCTTGCAAGCGATCGCCGTAAGTATATATAACCTTGTCAGTTTCTCTCGACTTGTGACTGTCACTTATAGCATCTGTACTATTTCCGTTAACACATCATAGTCATGCGTCTCATAATGAGGCGCACACCCCTTGGCCGAGATTCACATGGATACTTGCTGGCTTATTGCCTTCTAATCTATAGTCACGCCATCAAAAACTATAGACGTAGTTAACTACATTGATGCCATCTTAAAGCTATTATATATAAATATCAGCGATTATCTAGATTGTCGCTATGGAACTACTTTAAAGTATGTCACTTTACATAGCTGCATTTACGATACATGCATACTTGTAAAAATATATGTATGGTTATGTGCATGTTTTTGTATCATTAAAGAATAACTTTGTTATACTAAGTGTAAACTGGAAGAGTTACTTTAAATTTCAAAGTAAATATTACGTATTTTACGAAATTCTTTTAAAATTCACACAAAACTTTAACATATTTAAAATCAAGATGACAAACCTTAAGTTTTTAAAAAAGTCTAAAAAACATATATTATAGGTTACATAATTCCAACTTGGTTTAGTTTGAATGCTACCTAAAAATTATTTATTAATTTTTAAACTTAAGATAGACAATCTTTTTTACAACTTGTATTTTCATATAATTACAGAAATTAATTAATTTTATTTATTTGGTAATGTAATTCTAGTAAAAATAAAGGGAAAAAATAAAATCTGTATTCGAATACTTTGTATTTTATTTAAAACACGGTAAAGAATGAAAACTATAAGTCATAGTTTTAAATATATACATTGTACTTTCAATAGGAGTATATAATATTAAAAAAAAATTTTATATTAGTAGTAATTACTTTAAGTGAACGATTTTTCCATACACATTATAAATTGTTCTACGAAATGCAAATGCAATGGATTTCTATAAATATATTTGCTCTTCAATAATAAATTATTCAATTGTCTTACTCTTAAATATTCAGAAAATGAAAACAAATTTTTTTAATATATATAATTAAAAATAGCGTACAAACGTTTTTTAACAACTTTTTCTAGTAATAAGATTAAATTAAATTAATAATTTAATATATTATGTTTTATTAATTGTATAAAAAAATATCTTTCTAAATAAAATATTGAAATAAAAGAAGTAAAAGATGTTACATTTGTAGTTAATAAAAAATGAAGATTTAGCTAAAATCTATATTGTTGTATAAATATTACCTGTGTTACAGAAAAAATTATAAAAAAATATTATAAAAAAATATTATTAATTAGATACAATAAGTATAATTAAAAAAAATCAAATTAATAAATAAGTAAGTACATTTTTATGTTTTTAAAATGAAAATAAAATGTAATAAATCAATGCATTAAATATAAAATAAAAATTAATATTTCAAAAATAAATAATTTTATATATATATATAATATACATATAAAATCTTATTAAACGTATTATATTTATTATTTTTAATATTTTAGATTAAACGAGAATTAACCTAAATTTTATTATTTTTTCGTATTTCATTTAATTATGAATAAATCATCTAGTGGATCTAAATTCAAAAACATACGTCCATAATTGCTAAAGTGATACCATAACTATAGCACTGTAATATATGTAATTTTGGTCAACAAGCCTTAAAAATAAAATAATTATAAATGAACTATTAAAATAAATTTTAATAATTTATAACCCATACAATTATGCATTAAATAAATTATTATAAAATAATTAGAATTCGCTATGATTATAAAAAGAATAGTTTTTCATTTTTATAAGATTGCTATATTCAACTTGAAAACAATAGTACGAAATTTAAAAAAAAAATTAGATTAAACTATTATACTTGAACTATTAATACTGATTTATTTTTATAATGATCAAAAATATTATATAGTTTAAAAGAAATTTTATTACTAATTAATAATCATAACATAAATAATAGGTTAGTCTATATAATATTAAGAAAAATAAAATTTCTTATATTTATTTCGATTTGCGACATCTTTAATAATTTCATACTTATTTATATAATATTATGCAATAAATATACAATAAAAAATTTTAGTATTACATAATCAAAATTTTACTTTACAAATATAGACTTTTAAATTTGAAAATGTTAATAAAATTATTAACTATACATTAAGAAACGTTTATTTCTATACAGTTTATATATAGAGCCATTCTGTTATAGCGTTAATTAACCGAATTAAATTAATAACAATTTTTAATATTTCATTTAATATTAAATACTTCATATGAAGACTGAAAAGTACAATATATTTATTATTACGCTTTAAAATAAACTATATTATTATAGTATACTTTTTACATACCATATTATGTTGCATAAAAATTTTATATTGGTCTATTTTGTTGAATTTTATTTTTGAAAATTACGTTTTATTTCTTTGTGACAATAAACTTAAACTACAATCGAATTATCTTTATGTAGAAAAAATATAATAGAAAAATTATAGAATTTTGACGTGGGTGATTATAATTAAATGAACAAAATCTCACCTCTTGTCTTCTTCCAAAATATTCAAATTTAGGCATATCAAATATAATAGTATTTAGTCATTTTTAATTTTTTTTAAATATAAACAAAAATACATTGTACACAAATTTTTTTATTCTATTTTGCATTATAAGTAAAAATATTTTATTTTTTTATTTTATTTTGCATTATAAGTAAAAATATTTTATTTTTTTATTCTATTTTGCATTATAAGTAAAAATATTTTATTTTTTTATTTTATTTTGCATTATAACTAAAAATATTTTATTTAGGTTATAAAAAAATTATTTCATATAATAATTTTTATAACTATAAATATGCTTTAAAATGTTCATTTACCTTGAAGTATAAATTAGCGATCAACTTTTTTCTAAAAATTAATATATTATTTTTCATTAGAAAAAATTATTTATAATTTTTATTTGTGTACATTATGTATCAAAAATAATACTATATATATTATCTTTCTTTTTTCAACATAAAAAAGATATTATATTAAAAACTTTTTTGGAAATCAGTATATTTTTCTTATAAATTATGCAATAAAAATATAATTAATCAAGTAATTTTTTATGTAGTATATAATATTATTAGATTTTAAATTACTATTTACAACTTCAAAATTATTTTTTATACAAATTTACTTTGGGTTTAAGTTATATAATTTAATACTATCTTTGTCCTTTATCTTGTATTTTCTACCAAAATGGTGAAAATGTATTAACCTATATTTATATTCACTATTGTATTTTAATTATGAAGTAAAATTAGGTAATTTTTATCATATAAAAAATTATATTTGTAATATGATTTCACAAAAAACTTGTTTAATTTTTTATTAACATGTCAAACTTAATTATGAAAAAAATGAATACATATTCTTATAGATTTACAAACATCGTTTTAATAGAATAAAAAATATTATTTTATTTTACTTTTAAATAATAATAATATAAAGCCTATATTTATATAATAATTCACGATTCAATAAATTTATATATCAAAATTTAATTATATTCTTTTACTCGTATTAAATTTATATTTAGACTAGAATTTTATTGACGAGGAAAAAATATAAAAATTATTAAATTTTTTTAAAGTTCTAAATAGAAATTCTACTTAGTTAACATTATTTGATAAATATTTATATTATAAATTTATCATCAGAATTATTGTTTTATAAAAAGTAAATAAAAAAGAAGAAATCAACTGATTTCATGAAAGATAAACGAATCTAACGAATTTAATGATTCAAACTTAAATTAATATTTTATCTATCAAATTTATATTTCTTTCATGAATAGTAAAGCTGATTTTTTGAGAATTTATGAATGTAAACGTTCAATCATCAATTTCAAATTTTAACTTTTTTAAATGTCCGTATTTTATTTATTTGTACAAGTATATAATTCTTGATATTAAGTATACATATTATTTTAAATTGATTTACACATTTATATACTTAATTATGTATAAGATTTTCAAAAAATATTGAATGTATAAATTTTAATATTAAGATTTAATAAATTTTAAAAAATTATAATTTCTTCCATATAACTTATTGAAATTAGACTATAATAATATTTATAAACATATATTATTAGGAAATATTTCATATTTTATTTTAAATTTTGTTTTATATAATAATTTTATATGATTCTGCACCTTATTTATGTCTACTTGCTGTGATTTAGGGTTAAATACAGAGTTCTTTCAACTGATTTTTGAAAAAGAAAAAAGATCTACGATAAACGAAGCTGCTAATCAAAGGCAAGTCGAAATTAATTCTTCCTCGTTGTTATCAATGGGCGTGATTTTGTTAGTATCTTCTATCTGTAGAATAAATATGGGGGAAAGCGGAAAAAAGGTCGAGGAAACTAGTTTTCACCTCATACGAGTACGAAAAACAGCGACCGTTAACGCAGCGGTAAAGACGTTTCTCCCGTTACCACCGGTTACTTACAGACCCGCGTATTACGGACGTCTCGACGGAGGAACGTCCTGACATTTCATTGAAGAAAGTCCCAAGTTTCCGGCGAAAACGTAGAGTAAGAATGGGAAGGAAAGAATCTTCATCTTGAAAAAAATGCAATCCATGTCTCCGCAACATGCACTTCCTTTTTACAAGGTTTTTTTAAGCGCTCAAAAAAAATAAAAATTTCATATGTGACGATTATGTTTGATTATTTTAGTAACTAATAGAGAAGATTCGACAATTTGTAGTTAATTTTTATAAGTCTGTTTTTTGATTCAATATATTGAAAGCTCAAAATTAATAGAATTTTAAGTACTTTAATTAGTTACTTAATATTTAATTATAAAATATGAACTGAGAAATACTATTTGAATAAGTAAAAAATTTATTAACAATATGTAATATTCAGTTATTTTGTGATAATAGTAACATCGCTTTCTTTATTTAATATGGGTATTAGGCAAACCCGTATTATTTATTAATTTCTTTAGCATTAAAAATATTGAATTATTTATATATTATTAGAAATATAAATTTTAAAAAATAATTAAGAAATAAAAAAAGATTTCATTTTTTTAAACAAAGAGTAGAAATCATTATTTTAGTTACAAGATACTTTAAATATAAATTTCATAACATTGAACAAGTAGAATAATTTAGATATAGTAAGACGGTAAAAATATTTCTTTGAAATATCCAGTAAAATTATCGTAATGATTCATAAGCATGTTTGTAATAAATAAAAATATGACCAATTATAAAATATATTTTATGCTACATTTTTCTATACAAAAATTTAAAAAATTCTTTTAAAACTAAGTCGATAATGTGCAAATACGTATAAGAATTATATATTGATATAGATTTGTCTTCTATTTAAAATAAAATATATTTTATCAAAAACTAAATTTTTTAATAGATATATCATATTCTAATTAAATTTTAAAAATTATTTTTTGCAATTCAAATAAGCTTGCATTATTGTTAAAAAGTATATATGTAATAAAGTTAATAAAGATATTAAAGTTTAGTTTTTTTATATGATTATTATTTTTATAAGTATTTTTTAACAAAAACACTATATATTCAAATTAATTAATTTAAAAATTTAATTTAAATAATATTTAAATATTAATTACACAAGATTTTATACCATGAAATATAAACGTATCTTATTTATTTATAACAATAACGTAATTAAATCATTAGCTGAAGATAAATCGAATGATATAAACGACACTATTTGATTTATTTTTTGTTCTTCATTAATATAACTTCGATGTGTAATACATCTCCAAGTAAAATAATATTACAAGATAATTTTTTAAAGCAAATACTTACATTACATTAAATCTATATTTAAAACAACGTATTTATAAAAAATACGTGATCACTTTTATTATCGAATGCCACTTTTTATTATAGTATTTATGAAAGATTTCCTATTGGGTGAAGTAAACATTATAATTTAAGATATTAAATATATGAAAATATATGTGCATTATGAGTTTAAAATAAATTATAAATAACTTTATCTTTTATAAAAAGTTTTCTGAATTATTACACAAGCGAATCTATATAATAGATTTCATAAATAAATAAATATAATGATTATATCGCGTATTCTAGTCTTCTTTACTGAATTACATAGAATAACTCAGTTAAATTGAAATCAAGCTAATTTATAATATTTCTAAAAAATTATAAATAATTTTAAATGTATAGTCTTATATGATTTTTCAAATTATTTTTAAATAAAAATCCAATCGTGTTAGAAATATAAATCAATATAAAATAAATAATTGGCAAGCAATAAAATTAATCAAACATCTTGGTACATTTTGAATATGTGTTTTTCATTAATTCTTAGAAATTTGTATGTTCTTCGCAATTTTGTAATGAAAAAAAATACTTATGAATCTCTTCAGTTAAAACTATGAAAAATAAATATTCAATTCCAATACTTGTTGAAACGTCCATGGATAGGATGAAATATATTTTATGAGAAGAAGAGAGAAATATACAGACAGATTTCTCTATTAAAATGTACAAAAATTAAAGCAATCATCTTTAATTGTTAACAAAAATTTTACAGATAGTTTTGTTGAGAAATACCCGCAGTAGCAGCGAAATCTGGCCACTGGAAAGACCGGAAGGTATGCCGGCTATACAGTCGTTAGAGGTTATGTGCGGTAAGGATCACATGGATGTACATCTATCCTTCTCGCAACCATTTGAAGGAATTGTATCGTCCAAAGGCCAACATTCAGATCCGCGATGCGTATACGTTCCACCCTCAACCGGACAGACTTTCTTTTCTTTCAGAATAGCTTATGCGCGGTGAGTCAAAGCCTATCGTAGAATTCAGATACTTTTTTTATATTGAATAGTACTGTATAAAAATTATATAACATTTGTAGAGTATAAAAATTAATCGTTTACATTATTTAATCACATATTGAATTTTTCCAAAAAATGAGTAAATATTATAAACTAAAATTGAACAAATTACTGTAAAATTATTAAAAAAAAAAAAAAAATAATTAAATATGATAACATAGTATTTAAATTCCCTCTTATTCAACTATCGAAAAATAATATTTTAGATTTTTAAATATTTTAAATTTAAATTAAATTTGTAAATATGATAAGTTATTATTGAAAATACGTAGTTATACTTTTTATTTATTACAATACCTAAAAAATTTGTTCGCAAAACGTAATTTTTAACGTAACACAAATTAGAAATCTATAAATTGAAAAAATTTTTGACTAGTTTAACAGCATATAATATAATATAATACAATCTGTAATGTATGTAATAAATAATTATATATAAATTATAGAGATGTTATCAAATACATTTTGATTTTTCAACTACTTAGAAACATAAATTTAAAATTCAATATTGTAGAAAGTGATAAGTTAAAATTCTAATATATACCGTAGTAATAAATGAATATCCTCCATTAAAATAAACTGTTTTTTTCAAATATATCGTCACATTTTTGGTAATATTTCAATTGGATTATCTTTTAATTAAAGCTTACTTAAATTATATTGATATTAAATAATTGTTATAATTATAAATAATAAGATGCTTTAAAAAGTACGACAAGTAATGAATTTTTATTGAAAATAGTTTTTAATAAAAACTTCATGAATATGTAAAATTTGAAACAATACTTATAGTAAAGGATGTCCATCGATATGTACTTAAAAGTTTATTTTCAATATAGGTGTGGCACTAAGCCAGATATGCATGGACAATTTTATGAAAATACTGTTGTCGTACAATATGATAAAGATCTGTTAGAAGTATGGGATGAGGCGAAGAGATTGCGTTGCGAGTGGTTTAATGATTATGAGAAAACCGCATCTAAACCTCCTATGGTGATTGCTGACCTCGACGTTATACAGCTTGACTTCAGAGGTATGAATTTTAAATGCATGTTATTAAACTTAAATGAAAAAAATAATAAATACATTATAAATGAGCTAGTATAAGATTTTCTATTATTTAGTGAGTCATTAAATAGAATCATAAATAATTAATAGTAGCTAAAATGTATTGTCTTATCTATCTTATCTAATGATAACATAGCCACAAAGTAAATATCATAAATTAACATAAAAATTATAAATAACTAAATAATTTAATCTAGTTATATCAGTAGTATAAAAATATATAATTTATTTTTATATTGTTCTTATTTATAAAAAACATAAATTTTTCTAAATTTTATTATTCAAGAAATAAAATAATATAAAAATAAATTATTGCTTGTAACATATAAAATAAAGATTTATTTGAACGGAACACTAGAAAAACTTTTATTAATATTCGAAGTTTGAAGTACTCTACATATAATAATTATTGCAAATAAAAGTTAGAAATTTCCTTTCAATATTAGAAAAATAAAAAATTAATCATAAAATAATTTCATACATTTTTCATTATATTAATTATTATTACTTCGACGAATGAAAAATCTAATAATTTATAGAATAATAAAGTAAGTTGTAGTAAAATTATAATTAAATTTTAATACGAATAAAGATGTTAATTATAATTAAATTTTAATATAAATAAAAATGTTGATTTTATAAGTCACTAAGTAATTTATTTGTAAATAGTTAATTTTTAAAAATATAATATGAACACGAAAGATCTTTAAAATAATTCTATGATTATCTATTTACAATAATCTAACAAGAAATAAAAGTTAAATATTATATCGAAATTTTTCAGTATAAAAAATTATCTTGCATTAATTTTTTCCCTATAGTTTATAAAAATTTCGATATCTAAGAGTAATAATAAAAAATAAAATAATTATAAAAAGTATACTATCTTCGTTATAAATAATTTGAATTTATAAAGTGAATTATTATATTTTATCATTAACAAGTAATGAATGACAATGTATTAAAGGTGACAATGTTGATTGTTGGATGGAGATACAACATGGCAAAGGTCCGTGGGCACCACCAGTTTCCGGTATCGTGCCACTTGGCTCTACTTTGACTCTCGTCGTCGCCATTAATGATTATCGAGGTAACGAGCGCCACAGCAAAGTGCAAGGTATTTGGCGCTTTCGGCCAAATCATACAATTCAATACCGGCCTTACTTTATGTTTCTTTTTCTCTCTATGCTTCTGCTCAGGAGAATTCGATATGCGTGTTAAATCGTGCGTAGCTTCAGATGGAGGAGGACACACGATACAATTAAGCGATGAATTCGGCTGCGTACTACGACCAAAAATGATCAGTCGATTCCTAAAGGCGAGAGGTTCTGACGACCGTGCCACCGTTATTACCTATGCTTTCTTTCATGCTTTCAAATTTCCTGATGCACTGAGCGTGCACATCAAATGCAAGGTAATCACGCTGTTGCTAAGAATAATTAGTTTATTACTCTTTATTATTATTACTTTTTTTATTATCACAAACTATAATTTATTAAATAATAAGTAATTATCAAAATAAACAAATTTATTTTTATATTATACATAAATAAAATTTAATATAAGTGCTGAAATAAAATGATAAATATCATATGTATTATCATTAATAATATATGAGTAATATATAATAAGCAATTTAATACCAAAGTTTTATACGAAGAGTTTTATATGAAAAATAATTTTGAATAATAGTGAATGAAACCTGTAATAGAATGCAGTATCCTGTAATAGTTAGGCTGTAAAATCTCCAATACATTAAATATATATTAAAAAATCTTTTTTATAATTGTGATTTAAAGTAAAAAATATATATGTTATAATTTATTTAATATTATACAAATATTTCTGTATTGTCTTATACAAAGCATATCAAATAACTACACATATATGAAATCATTATATATATTATTTAATATATAGGTCTATAATTATAGGTTAAGCGCATATAGTAAATAGATGTAATAATAAATTTATGTATAACATATTAACCTACGGAATTTATCGTGTAGATTAACATAGTCTTTTACGTACTTTGTGAAATTATTTTTCACATAGATAATATATAATTTCATTCTTGTATTGATAAAAATAGTTATAGTAGGGAATAGAAATCTAAACTTTAACAAAAATTCCAGCTTTCTAGACAATTTTTTATATTAAAATCAGATGTATAATTTTAACAAATTAAATATTCTAATTTGGAAAACTTTTTTAAAAATTAATTAAAACACATTTATTGAAAATAGTAAATTAATTTCTAATTGATATAGTACGTTATTGCTAATTAACTTTAAAATTCAAATATTTTTTTATTTAAAAATTCATATAGGCCTTGTATAAATTTGTCATACAATTTTGTTTCTCTTCTATTCTTTAAAAACTGATTCTAAAATTAACAAGTGTATTGTCAATTAAACCGTACATCCTGTATTACTAAAAAACTATAACAAAATATTTTTTAAATAATGGAAAATACAGCTTCATTTGTCGACGAATGAATGTTGAAGGTCGAAATCTGCCGACATGGATGTCTCGATCACTGCCAGTCTAATGGTGTCAATGGTGCCGACTCTCTGGGTCTGAATCACTACATTCAGGAGCGAAACGATGTGAATGCTCAGCAACAATATCAGCAGCAGCTATACATCGAGCCGGAAATGCCGATAAACAGCGCGAGTCAAACTCCGAGGCCATCGGGCATTGGTAATGCAGATGGGCCACCAATTTATGACGACATCGTACACAACGGTGATGAGATGGCCTCAATTGGCAGCCACTTTTTGGATTTTGAAAAATCAGCCGCACCCAAAGCCCAAGCCCAAACAAGTAATCATCAAACAGGGTCCACGACATCTGAATCCCTGGTCGACTCATCCGAAGATCCTCTACTTTCCCAACCTTTCTTGGTATGATTTATAAGCTTCTATTTAATTTATTATTATTAAAAATATTAAATTGTATTTATTGTAAATTTACATTTCTTCTTAATTCATCTAAGAAAAATACTAATAATATTCCTAAATAAATTACAAAAAATATCAAAAAACGGTTGAACGCAAATGTTTAAGTAACAGTTTCAAGTCTTACTTTTTTCTTCAGTTTAATTTTTGTCAGGTAATATATTTTATATCTTCTTATAATATTATATTTAGAAAGTTTAATCTTTAAATTTGATTTAAATTATAGAAAATTAGTAAAAATAATAAATTCACTCATTGAAATTTATTTGTGTATATTTTTTAAATTTCATCATTGTTATTATTATAAATCTGTAATTATCAAATTCATTTTTTTTCAAATTCAACAATAAAACATGTCGATTAAAAATATTTATTTAATTTATATAATATTATGCTTATATATATATATATATTATCGAACTGATTGAATTTCTTAATTTCTTCTGTTTTTATTTGACCAATGATAATTTTGTCACTTATACAAAAATTACATATAATGTATTTTATTTAGTAGAATCCATTTTTATTATTCAAAAAAATCTTTAAAGTAATTATGTATTTTCTCTCGACTTACTGTGTACCGAAATCCGAAATATAAGAAGATAAAAAGTTAAAACAGTCATAAAAACATAAAACATTTTTATGTAAAAAAATAGAATGAAATATAATTAACGTATCAATACTTGAGTGGTAAAAACGTTCTCAATAGTCAGTACAGCCAGCACGAGTAACACGCTACCAACCGCAAGAACATTTTCCACATGGGCCACGTAAGCTTGAACATGATGACGATGAGCAACAGCAACATAAAGGTAACTCTAGGGAGACTAGAGCAAACGACTCCGTAGTGACAACGACGAGTGAATCTAACAACCTGACCAAGTCTCGACTTGAGCCGTTAAGCGCGACAACAACTCGTCGCAGACGCTCTGTTCAAGTGTCCGATCGGAAGGTTCGCAGTGCTGATGTTGGTGTCTCCGGCATATATGAGGTCATTTCTGAAGCAGACCTCGCCTTTAGTCCCGATAGCCACGCCGAGGCCGTTACCGTATTTCAGGTCATCATTATTTTCCTTCAAATTATGTTTTTTACAAATTATTAATAGGACAATGAACTTTTACTTATTAAAGAATTTAAATGCATGAAAAAAGTATTATAATCATATTAAAATCAAACTGAAATACTGTATATTATTAATATTTATATTAATATTTTTTAATTATTGATAATCTGAATTGAATTTATTTTAATTATTATGTTAAAATATTATTTAATTTATGTATAAATTCAATCTGTTAAAATATATATTATTATTTTTATATTAAAATAATCATGTAATTTATCAAAATGTAGTGTTTTTAAACTTGTTTATATAAATTCATATTGAATATATTAATAATATTAAGATTAATGTAAAAAAAATTATAAAAACAATTAAATACTATAGTACCAATTAAACAAATCAACTATTTGTACTTACATTTAAATATAGTTACATATAATAAATTATGGTCGATTCATTAACATAATATATTAAAAATAAATTTTCACTATATTCAATAGTTTATTCTGCTCGTTAAAATTGATTTTATGAAATTAATAATTACAATGTGCACATAACGTTTTAATATTTAAAAATTTTTATAAAATAATATAAAAGGTAGATAAAATCTATTTATACAAATTTAATTTAATAAATAGATAATTTAATAAATACGTAAATTCAATATGTGCGTAATAAATTAATTAAAATAAATTTGTTGAAGAAAGATTAAAGATTAAATAATGTTTTTTCTTTATATTCATTAAGGAATAAATCTTTTTTCTCGTATATGTATCTTCTTATTGAATTGAACATTATCTCCGGTATGATGAAATAGCTACTTGTTAACTTGCAGGGTCGGATACGCGAGGAAGTGGTCTACGGTATTTGCTTGCCGGTGAGCGGTTTTAGCGCTCTCTTCGTCGTTGTCGCCCTATCCGCGGTAATTTCAGCCCTTGTCGCTGGAGCCATGGTTCATCGACTCCAAGCACAGCGCGAACTCACTCGCAATGCTTGTAAAAATCTACCAGCAAGTTTAGCAGCGATTTCTTCAGGACATAGAGTAGCTGATGCCAGAAACAATCAGCAACCAGGATGGCTTCAAGCCTATGGCCTTTTCCGGGCCCGGTGTGTCATAGACAGACAAAGAACCCACAATGAGCGAACTGCTATAAAAGCCAATAAATGAGCGCAGTGAGCGTAATTGTGCGTGCGCATGTGTGTTTGTGCAAAAGAAAATAGAGAGAGAGAGAGAGAGAGAGAGAGAGAGAGAGAGAGAGAGAGAAGCCCGAGCAGAAATCGAAATCACCGTTCTGCTTGATTTGAACATTTTGAAATGGAAATAGACTGCATTAATTGTTTACAAGAGGTATAGAACTTATTGTATATTTCAGATACATTTTCAATTTATTAATTTTATTTTCAATTCACAGAATAAATATTATAAAATAATTTTTAAAAATGTTAACTTATGATTACAACCGATAATCACAAAATATAATTTTTTTGGAAAAGCTATAATTTAAATTGTCTTAATAGCCCGAACATATATTTACTTAAATTTAAAAATTAAATGCAACTAATTTTACAATATATTTTTTTTTACTTTATTAACAAATTTTAAACAATTGTTTGTTAAAAATTATAAGTTTAAAATAATTAAATATAATTTTACGAGTAACTCATACATATATTTTATATTTGTTTATTCATAAAATATGAAATGTGTCTATGTATGTGTACAAAATCACTTTGATCACTAAATTTTTATTTAATTAACAGATTAGTGAGAAAATTGTAAAATTGTATTTTATTAATAAGTCAATATTTAAAAAGTTTAAGTATTTATTAAATTATTTTTCAGATATTAACACTTGTAAATTGAAGTAAAAAAATGTTCATTATTAAGTACTGGAAAGACTAATTAATTTAAAAAATTTCAAAAATATTATGCATATAAATTTTTTAAATAATTAAATTAGTAAAATATTTTATTATATATAAAAAAGAATTTTTAAGTAAATTTTATTATTATTACAAAAATTTTATTACATATAAAACTCAAAATTATAATTTCATTTAAGAAATTTACAATATGAATCATTAATCTTACATCTGTTTATATTTATTCTTAAATAATTAAAAGTAGAAATAAATATTCTTGTGTAATTTATTTAGTGTACTTAATAGTATACTTAAATAGAAAAATAAGAACAAAAACCTAAATAAAATCACAGTTTTGATCCTGTATCGAGCAATCAAAACTTCATTTTATAATAGATAATTTTAAAATAAATCAATATGAAGTGTAAAGTCATAATAAATAAAAATTGTAACATCTGATTTCATTTTATAAAATATTATAAAGCCATTATAAAATAATTATTTTTATTTTTTTTTAATTATTTAACAATTACTAACTAATTTTTATAATCAATAATATATATCAATAAAAAATTGGTGAAAATAGATTCTAATTAAACCATTTAAAAACTTTAAAAGAATTATCGTTCCAGTTCTTATAGACTTTCATATCTCATTCTTTAATCAATTAATCTATTATAAAATAATACTTTTTTATAAGTGGAATACATAGTACTAAATAACTCAATATTTCTGCTCGGGAAAGGCAATGAAAGCTACATTTTATGTATATGATAAATTTTATTGAAAAATCTGATTGATAGTTGTCAGTAGACAATAACGAGTACAGACGAACGGGCTCTTCTAGATATTCGAGAAACCCCAAGACTTAATCTTTGGCTTCTAATAGAAATATTTAAATTAGCCCGTGCTCTGAATTCAGCAAAAAAAATGTATCATTAAAAATATAAGTATTTTCATCTACTATGATAAAAAATAATGCATATGATTCATTCCAATTATTACTTGATAGAACAGGAAAATAAAAATTATTTAATCGAATCTACAATACATTTTTTTTGCTCGAAAAGAAAAAACTGTTTAGATCATTTTTAGTTATAGTAGTCTTGAGACACGTTTATTAAAACATATTTATTTTAATGTACTTCATGTTGAAGCAGTTTATTTTATTATTTATCATTAAGTAATAAATTAATTAATAATAACTTTATTTTAAATAATAAAATCATAATATGGATGATAGATATTTATACATAATGAAATAAGTTATATATTTTTTATTATAAAATTATGATAAATAGAAATAGTTAATAACTCTGTTTTATAAGTTGTATAATTTTAAATAAAAAATTAGGCAAATCATTATTCAAGTAATCTTAATTTTTATAATTTTTAAACATTACTTTTAAGAAATTTCATAATTGTAAAACAAAACAAAATTTATATTTTTATTTATTTTTTTTTTTAAAGTATATTATAATTAACTATAATACTGAAAATAATTCTTTCCATTTTTTTCTTGTGTTAATAATAAATCAGATAAAACTATCTTTCTATTGTAATAGAAATATAAAATGAAAGTGTACTCAGATTCGATGAATTTAAGTAATTTTTGTTACACTGTATTAAATATATTTTATGGATTATTTTATTTTAAAATTTACATAATTCTTAAAATTGTTTTTTAACATTAAGATATTTTAATTATTTACTTGAAATTTTAGTGTAAATTTAGGATATGGTTCAATCTACATTAGATGCATTACTTAATGCCATAGAAAAATATGCAGAAAAAAGTACATCTTAAACCATGTACTTAATCACACGATAAATACATTTATTATCTATATTTGTAGATTAAAATAACTCTATATGATTCATGACATACAAATAAATTTATGAGAATTATAAGACAAATAAGCATCAATTGTAGATTGATACCAATAGGCAACAGTCCTAGGAGACCATGTGCAATATGCTGTACAAAGTACCGTAAGTGCGTATAAAGTTTCAAAGCGTACAAAGAATTTAATTCTTAAAGATCGAAAGACAAAACATCTAAATATCCTTTTTTCTTCCTCAACATTCATTAGTTCAATACTTGTATAGTCGAAGCATGAACTTCTATTGTTTTCTTTTATTTTATTACATTTTATTTTTATTAATAAGAGAAATGAGACTTGAATGACAATTTAGATGGAATGATAGATGGAATCATTCAGTAGTCTTAATCTGAATATATAATTCTTCTGTTAGACGTTATGCTTCCGCTGTATTGACTTAACTATAATATACGAGCGAAGTTTATTTCTTTTTTTCTTTTCTACTGAAACCTATAATATATTTATATTTTTCTTATATACGCATCACATTTGCATCTAGTATTATTACATTCTAAGATAATCATTAAGCATTTCAAATGATGCAAACGATCAATAAATTAACTGTCTATTACAATAACACCAAATATATTAAATCGAAAAAATTTTACTTTAAAAATTTTAAGAAGTTAATATATCAATCACATAGTTTAATGTAAAATTTAGAATGGCAAATTTTGAGTAAGAAAATTTACTTCACATAATTTAGAAATATTGCGTACATTCGCTCATTTTTACAGCTTTTAAATTTTCATCTTATATAGTATGATAAGTACATTAAAGCGCTATTTGATTCTTCTTTTATTGACCAAGAATACTACAAATGTTTAATGCGTATTTAACTACATTAATTATAATTTGGATATCAAAGTTATTGTTTAAGCGAATTCTAAGTTGATCTATACAAATAATAGAAACTGAAGTTTTATAAATTAATAATTTTTTATATTTCTTTCTTTACATACTTTTATTTATTTGTAAGTATTCATAAGAATATATTTTCTATTCGTCTTTCGTTAATATGTTACACGGGAATGTACGTTTACTTCGATTGATGTTTTAGCGTTTCTGTAAACTTAATGACGAATAGAATTAAAATTCTATGTATAGAATATGCCTTTCTAACTTTGGGTACTTCGATATACAATATTAAATTAAGATTTTTATAAACTTTGATTCGAACGATGTTATTTTATCCTAATGTGAATCTTGAAACTATTATAGTTATTAAACTAAGCACCTAAATAAAAATTAAAAGTTATGAGGTGCGAGGATAGGTGCTGTAAGAAAAAGTTAAAGTTTTCTTTTTTATTTCTATTATAATAAATACTGTTATATTAAAAAACAACTGTTTTTATGTATATTATTATTACAATTTATTAAAATAATATAAAAATGACAAAAACTGATTAGGCTATTCGTAAGTACTTATTGACATTTAAATTTTATATCTCCATATTTTTTTATGAAAATAAATCAATATTTTATTAAATTTCCTACTAAAATTGTAGAAATTAACTATGATACATTGTAAAAATAATTTGAAATTGATTAAAAAATTATTATCTTATTGTTTATGAAACAAACGATTGCATTAATATGAAAAATATACCAGTATATTTTATTTTATTCTAATTAATTAATACAGAAATTAATGAATAATTTAAACAAAATATCTAAAAATATGTTTGATTATTTACATTCGTATATGAATTTTTTAATTTTATTAAAATATTTACTACTTACCTAATATTTTTTTATTAGTTAATTAAATCAGTTTCATTTATATAATTTTTTTATATAAATCTTTAATATTTTATTTCATGTAAATTGTTTTTTATATAAAGAATTTTAATTAATGTAAATAATTTAATTATAAACAAGACTGATAAATATTAGGTATAATTTTTAATTTCATAATTAAAAAATATTATTTCAATTTTTCATCTACATAATTATATAAACAAAATATTTATGCTTAATTCTGTTCTATATAACTTTAAAAAATTTCAAACATATTGTAAATTATAATATTACATTATAAATATACCATTGTACATATACATTTTTTATTTTTTTATTAATAAAATTTAAATGACATTATTTTAAAGTATATGGGTTTTTAAGATGTAAGTTAACGAATTTTATTGATAACATAAATAAATAAAAATATTAGGTCAGTATTTTTATAAAAATTTCAGTTTTTAAAATATTTTAAAATATTGTTTTATTTATCTTTTAACATCATAAAATTAATATAATATTATTAAATATATTATCCAAAAATAAATATCTTTAATAAAATGATTATTCATTTAGACACCATTTTTATAATTTAAAAAAAAAAATTACGTACATATTTTATAATCTTAAAACTAAAAACAAATAACATTTTTTCTCTTATAATACGGAAATTACCACACACACACACACACACAATATATATATATATATACACAGGGTGCCAGTAAATACAAGTATATTTAATAGAAGGTGCTTTAATATGATTACGCCAATAAATATGCAAGATAAAATAAGAAATATATTCTTTAAGAAAAAATAAATATTCATCATTTATAAATAACTATTAACAGTATATTAAATAATTTATATTATATAATAAATTAAATAATCATATAATTAATATTAATTTTATACTTATTTTTATTTTATTTTGAGAACCAATCATGTAATTAAGAATGGCAATTACATACAAAAATTAAATTTTTACTGATTTATAAAAAAATTTTAACTTTTTATTCAGTAAATTCTAAAATTGATTTTAAACTTTAAATATATTTAAAATTAATTTTAACTTCACGAAAATTTAGTTAAAACTGTATTTTATATTATATTATAAAATAAATCATTTTTTTTTTTTGCCGAAATACTTTTTATTCAACGTTTAGTACCCTCAAAGGCCAGTAACCATTAAGTAAATTTTAATCAAGTGATAAGATATTTTATACTAAAATGTATTATTAATATAACTTGTAATCTAATACAATTTGCTTTAATAATCACGATACTTTTAATTATCTTCTAAATGAATTACAAGCTTTTAAAATAAATTATTAATAATATTAAATATCTGATTAATAAAAATATAATAATGATGAATTCTATATTAATTATAACACCATTAGATACAATTTTCCATAATATTAAACAATAATTTACAAATAAATAGCACAAACAAGGATCAAAAAACAATAAGAAGATTTTTCACATATTATCTGCATTTCACAAGTTACTCGTACTGTTTGTATATTGGCATTAAAATAATTTTTTCCTTTTTAATATTTAATATATATTTTTTCAGTATAATATTTACAAATTCTCAAATCACATTTAAGGTATTTATTTTAAATGAGGACAAACAAATTTATATAAAAATTATTTGAAGAAATTTAATCTTAATTATTTTAAATATTTATATACTCCGAATTTTTGGTAAATTAAAAAATTTCAATATTTTAATACTTAATTTATTGTGAAAAAAATGTATTCAATAAAAGATTTCAAGCAAATTAATATAAATGTATCATAAATGTTTAGTGTTTTTTCTTGAATCAAAAGTACTTAAATACTTTTTTTAGAAAAATAATTATAATAAAATTGTTGATTTATATCTATTTAAAAATAATTTTGCTGATCCAGCGAATGAAAATATAATTACATAATTATATTCTAACTTTTTTACTAGTTATTTATTCCAATGATTCAGATTGACTATATTTGATATCTAACACAAAATTATTAGTAGACACACACCTTTGCGAATCCTTAAAGTTTTCAAATAAACTATTGTGACTTTCTGTCAAAACTTCATTACTTAACTGCACTTATGGGAAACTCGCCTATAATATTCCGCCACCATTATGTTTTCACTAATTATGCTAGATCAGTTATAATAAAGAAAGAGACATTATTTGATTCATAAAAAAGTACATTGTTAATAGATTTCATTAGTTTTAATTTAGTAATAAAACTTTAAAAAGAGATTTTATTGTTACTTCAAAATTTTTAACGAGTAAAGTAAGAAATATTAAAATAGAATTATTAACTTCTTATTAAAATATAGATAACATTTAAAAAGACATATAATTCGAATAAAATACTAAGTTTTAATACAAATTTTACATCGAAACAGTAATAAGCATACAATTTTTAAATATTATTTAAGGCAACTGAAAGAGTAATCAAGTATGAAATCAAAATAATACGACCGTAAGAAGCGGAACATGTCTAAAAAAGCCGCATAAACTATGGATAGAATCAGGAAGAGGAGTGGCAAAAAGAGAAGTGAAGCAAAAGGGGGAAAAGGGGAAAAAAACAAAAAAAACATAAACACACATAAGGGGGCAAGGGGGGGGGCGGGGAAACCACATAAAAGGATTACCTTGAAAGAAACTGGCCGCACGGCAAATGAGTTGGAAGAAGTAAAATATAATGGGAAGGAAAAATACAAGGGAAAATACACAGGAAAATAAAGGCCCGCACACCGAAGCAGCAACAAAGTCGGGAAGGAAGAACCTACCAAAGGCTGCGCAAGAGAAGAGAAAAAATCACAAACAGTCTAATTAAGACAATACAAGAACAAATATATAGAAAAACGAAATATAAGTAGAAAACCGGATTTAAAT